>JAUJEM010000223.1:0-2500 GCA_030448935.1 Citrus cavaleriei
AATCTATCAATAAATAATAATATAATATAGTTATAATCTCATATATTGTTATTTGAATATATTGAAATTGTATTATATCTGTTTTTAAAAAAAAGATAAAAGAAGATGAGAAGCCTTATCTACTAAACATCAATTCTTACTTTCTATTATTACTCGGACTATACTGCTTTCTATTATTACTTTCTATCATGATAGTTATTATATGAGTCGGATTAAACTACACTCATGATCTATATTATATGTTTAATGTGCCTCAGTTAAGCTTGGTGATTTAAGGGCATGGGCCGGACTTTTCTAAGCCTAGGCCCAAGCCCATATACTTTGTAAAATGTCAAGCCCTCTCAAAGCCCATCTATTCTCAACGGCCTTTGGCTTTTACTAATTTTAAAATAATTTTTAATAAAACTATAAATTTTAAAAATATAATTATCCAATACATAATACTACAATAGACTAGAAAACTTAAAAATAATTATCCAATACATGATTATCCAAACACACAAAAATACTAATGCAATAAGCACACAACATAATAAACCATAACTACTAATATAAAAACAAATTAATCCAATATTTACAGGTCATCTTCTTCCCTCATCCTTCAATTCCTCGCTAGTAAAAAGTTATCACTCTGTATTTTTCTTGAACATTTTCTAACTCCGCAGATGGATTTGAAGGCAAATTAGTATTAGAAGATATAGAAGCATTTTCCATTATAAACCTATACAAAATTAACGGAGATAAGTTATTAGATTAATTAATTATTTATTTAATTAATTAAATATCATTTAAAATTTTTTAATAACACTTAAAATTTTCTAAGAATACATAATTTCTAATTTTACATCATTGATCATTATGTTATAATAAATTTACAAGCACAGGACATCATAAATTCTAAAATTCATAATGCTTCATTCACAAATTACAAATAAATTTGCAACGTCCAGAATTGATTGAAAAACAAAAGCCCCAAATTTGCAAACCAACAACCAACAATCAACAACAAAACTCAAAATCATTAACCAAGCACAATATTCTTCAACATTTTCTACATTAATCAACAACCATCCTAAATTCTTCACGATACACTTCCCAGCCCAAAACCAAAACATTCTACCCAATACTCTTCACCAAATTAGCCAATTACATATATTTAGGCATGATATTATACAATAAAAAAAATTGAACCTTAATTGAGGTGGAGTATCGGAGTTGGTGATGGCTTGCTGGTTTGAATCGCGTCAGCACTGGTTTGGGTCGCGTTGGAACAGATCGGTGCTGTTTGGGTCGCGTTGGAACATATCGGTGCTGCTGCCTCGCGCATTGAGTGGTTGTTGTTGCAGCGTCGCGCGACTGTGCTGGGGTCGGGAGATGGTGGGTGGCTGGACACTTCACGCTTGCGGTTCTGGACTCGCGGCTTGCTGGTGGCCGCTCGCTGCTGTGCTGGACGCTGTGGGCTGCTCTTGGTTGTTGGCGGCGTGAACAGTGAGAAATGGGGGAAATCGGAAATGAGGGATTTAGTTTAGGAATTGATTTTGGTTCGGGTTCAAGATCGATTTGAATCCGTTATTCCGTTTTGTTTTTTCTCTTAATTTTTCAGTTTATAATATGTATAAAGTTTTGGATTTAATATATATATATATATATATATATATATATTGATTATAAAGTTTCGAACTTAAGTTCAGACTTTTAAGTAAAGCCTTGACTGAGCCTATTACATATGGATTTACAAATTACGAGCCCTTTTTCATGATTTGAGCTGCAGGCCTGGGCCGGCCTGGGGCTTTTCTGTCACCCCTAGTCCCAGTTGAAAAAAATTTCTGACAACCTCCCTCTCATGAAAGATCTTTTTCTTTTTTTTTTCCCTCCTTTTTCAAAGATTTGAGCCAGGAATAGGAAGTTGAGAAAATGAAGTAAGAACCGTGAGCGTTGATTACAAAGTGTGAGAGGCAGAGAAGTCTGGGTTGCAATTGGTTAAATGAAAAGCATCAACGGAAAAAATATGAAGGCAATAGAACAGGCATGCCGTGGAGGAATAGGCTGCGAGTACCATTGGCTCTCCTTCCTTTAGCCACATGATGCTTTAATTATTATGCTATATATTTTGTTCTCTTTTGGTCTGACCATGTTCAATCCCACAGAGTTTTGTAAGAAAATGTAAAGATAATGGGAAGTACTGCCAACATGAAGCTATTCAACCTGCAACTCGGACAGATATCTGCATCTGCTTATGACTATCAGTTAATTGCGTTGTTCAAATTGAGGTCATTCATCAAGTTTTTGTGTTGAAATCTCTCAGTTTTCTCGACGGTCCTTTGCTTCGGGAGATTTATTGTTACAACTTTCTATGTTGAATTATTTTTAAAACTGTTTTTTCTCCATTTTGGACGATTTTTAAAACTGTTTTCCAGCGGCAAAAAAATTGTTCCCTAACCCCGCCATCCCATGTTCTGCGTCCGCGCAAAAAATCTAGGCCTTCAAAACAAGTCGGACG
>JAUJEM010000224.1:0-24851 GCA_030448935.1 Citrus cavaleriei
AACTTGGTGCCCCTGCCTTCGGGTGGGTATTTTTGGGAGCGGCTGTGCCCGCGGCCTATTTTTGGCACACAGAGGCGCCTCGCAAAGTCTCGCGCCATTCCGAGTAAGGCGGACGAAGTTGGCCAGCCCCACCCCCCAAGGCTATAGCCCACCCGTTTTTGTGGCCTTTTTCCGCTGGACGAACTTGGCACCCCGGCCTTCGGGCGGGTATTTTTGGGTGCGGCTATGCCCGCGGCCTATTTTTGGTACACGGAGGTGCCTCGCAAAGTCTCGCGCCATTCCGAGTCCGGCGGACGAAGTTGGCCAGCCCCACCCCCCAAGGCTATAGCCCACCCGTTTTTGTGGCCTTTTTCCGCTGGACTAACTTGGCGCCCCGGCCTTCGGGCGGGTATTTTTGGGCGCGGCTGTGCCCGCGGCCTATTTTTGGCACACGGAGGCACCTCGCAAAGTCTCGCGCCATTCCGAGTCCGGCGGACGAAGTTGGCCAGCCCCACCCCCCAAGGCTATAGCCCACCCGTTTTTGTGGCCTTTCTCCGCTGGACGAACTTGGCGCCCCGGACTTCGAGCGGGTATTTTTGGGCACGGCTGTGCCCGCGGCCTATTTTTAGCACACGGCGGTGCCTCGTAAAGTCTCGCGCCATTTCGAGTCCGGCGGACGAAGTTGGCCAGCCGCACCCCCCAAGGCTATAGCCCACCCGTATTAGTGGCCTTTTTCCGCTGGACGAACTTGGCGCCCCGGCCTTCGGGCGGGTATTTTTGGGCGCGGCTGTGCCCGCGGCCTATTTTTGGCACACGGAGGCGCCTCGCAAAGTCTCGCGCCATTACGAGTCCGGCGGACGAAGTTGGCCAGCCCCACCCCCCAAGGCTATAGCCCACCCGTTTTTGTGCCCTTTTTCCGCTGGACGAACTTGGCGCCCCGGCCTTCGGGCGGGTATTTTTGGGCGCGGCTGTGTCCACGGCCTATTTTTGGCACACGGAGGCGCCTCGCAAAGTCTCGCGCCATTCCGAGTAAGGCGGACGAAGTTGGCCAGCCCCACCCCCCAAGGCTATAGCCCACCCGTTTTTGTGGCCTTTTTCCGCTGGACAAACTTGGCGCCCCAGCCTTCGGGCGGGTATTTTTGGGCGCGGCTGTGCCCGCGGCCTATTTTTGGCACGCGGAGGCGCCTCGCAAAGTCTCGCGCCATTCCGAGTCCGGCGGACGAAGTTGGCCAGCCCCACCCCCAAGGCTATAGCCCACCCGTTTTTGTGGCCTTTCTCCGCTGGACGAACTTGGCGCCCCGGCCTTCGAGCGGGTATTTTTGGGTACGGCTGTGCCCGCGGCCTATTTTTAGCACACGGCGGCACCTCGCAAAGTCTCGCGCCATTCCGAGTCCGGCGGACGAAGTTGGCCAGCCCCACCCCCCAAGGCTATAGCCCACCCGTATTAGTGGCCTTTTTCCGCTGGACGAACTTGGCACCCCGGCCTTCGGGCGGGTATTTTTGGGCGCGGCTGTGCCCGCGGCCTATTTTTGGCAAACGGAGGCGCCGCAAACTCTCGCGCCATTCCGAGTCCGCGGACGGTTGGCCAGCCCCACCCCCCAAGGCTATAGCCCACCCGTTTTTGTGGCCTTTATCCGCTGGACGAACTTGGCGCCCCGGCCTTCGGGTGGGTATTTTTGGGCGCGGCTGTGCCCTTGGCCTATTTTTGGCACACGGAGGTGCCTCGCAAAGTCTCGCGCCATTCCGAGTCCGGCGGACGAAGTCGGCCGGCCCCACCCCCCAAGGCTATAGCCCACCCGTTTTTGTGGCCTTTTTCCGCTGGACGAACTTGGTGCCCGGACTTGAGCGGGTATTTTTGGCACGGCTGTGGCCATGCCTATTTTTAGCACACGGCGGTGCCTCGTAAAGTCTCGCAACATTTCGAGTCCGGCGGACGAAGTTGGCCAGCCGCACCCCCCAAGGCTATAGCCCACCCGTATTAGTGGCCTTTTTCCGCTGGACGAACTTGGCGCCCCGGCCTTCGGGCGGGTATTTTGGCGCTGGCTGTGCCCGCGGCCTATTTTTTGGCACACGGAGGCGCCTCGCAAAGTCTCGCGCCATTCCGAGTCCGGCGGGACGAAGTTGGCCAGCCCCACCCCCAAGGCTATAGCCCACGCGTTTTTGTGGCCTTTTTCCGCTGGACGAACTTGGCGCCCCGGCCTTCGGGCGGGTTTTTTTGGGCGCGGCTGTGCCCACGGCCTATTTTTGGCACACGGAGGCACCTCGCAAAGTCTCGCGCCATTCCGAGTCCGGCGGACGAAGTTGGCCAGCCCCACCCCCCAAGGCTATAGCCCACCCGTTTTTGTGGCCTTTTTCCGCTGGACAAACTTGGCGCCCCGGCCTTCGGGCGGGTATTTTTGGGCGCGGCTGTGCCCGCGGCCTATTTTTGGCACGCGGAGGCGCCTCGCAAAGTCTCGCGCCATTCCGAGTCCGGCGGACGAAGTTGGCCAGCCCCACCCCCCAAGGCTATAGCCCACCCGTTTTTGTGGCCTTTCTCCGCTGGACGAACTTGGCGCCCCGGCCTTCGAGCGGGTATTTTTGGGTACGGCTGTGCCCGCGGCCTATTTTTAGCACACGGCGGCACCTCGCAAAGTCTCGCGCCATTCCGAGTCCGGCGGACGAAGTTGGCCAGCCCCACCCCCCAAGGCTATAGCCCACCCGTATTAGTGGCCTTTTTCCGCTGGACGAACTTGGCACCCCGTCCTTCGGGCGGGTATTTTTGGGCGCGGCTGTGCCCGCGGCCTATTTTTGGCACACGGAGGCGCCTCGCAAACTCTCGCGCCATTCCGAGTCCGGCGGACGAAGTTGGCCAGCCCCACCCCCCAAGGCTATAGCCCACCCGTTTTTGTGGCCTTTTTCCGCTGGACGAACTTGGCGCCCCGGCCTTCGGGAAGGTATTTTTGGGCGCGGCTGTGCCCGCGGCCTATTTTTGGCACACGGAGGCGCCTCGCAAAGTCTCGCGCCATTCCGAGTCCGGCGGACGAAGTTGGCCAGCCCCATCCCCCAAGGCTATAGCCCACCCGTATTTGTGGCCTTTTTCCGCTGGACGAACTTGGCGCCCCTGCCTTCGGGTGGGTATTTTTGGGAGCGGCTGTGCCCGCGGCCTATTTTTGGCACACAGAGGCGCCTCGCAAAGTCTCGCGCCATTCCGAGTAAGGCGGACGAAGTTGGCCAGCCCCACCCCCCAAGGCTATAGCCCACCCGTTTTTGTGGCCTTTTTCCGCTGGACGAACTTGGCACCCCGGCCTTCGGGCGGGTATTTTTGGGTGCGGCTATGCCCGCGGCCTATTTTTGGTACACGGAGGTGCCTCGCAAAGTCTCGCGCCATTCCGAGTCCGGCGGACGAAGTTGGCGGGCCCCACCCCCCAAGGCTATAGCCCACCCGTTTTTGTGGCCTTTTTCCGCTGGACGAACTTGGCGCCCCGGCCTTCGGGCGGGTATTTTTGGGCGCGGCTGTTCCGGCGGCCTATTTTTGGCACACGGAGGCGCCTCACAAAGTCTCGCGCCATTCCGAGTCCGGCGGACGAAGTTGGCCAGCACCACCCCCCAAGGCTATAGCCCACCCGTTTTTGTGGCCTTTTTCCGCTGGACGAACTTGGCGCCCCGGCGTTCGGGCGGGTATTTTTTGGCTCGGCTGTGCCCGCGGCCTATTTTTGGCAAACGGAGGCACCTCACAAAGTCTCGCGCCATTCCCAGTCCGGACGAAGTCGGCCAGCCCCACCCCCCAAGGCTATAGCCCAGCCGTTTTTGTGGCCTTTTTCCGCTGGACGAACTTGGCGCCCCGGCCTCCGGGTGGGTATTTTTGGGCGCGGCTGTGCCCGCGGCGTATTTTTCGCACACGGAGGCGCCTCGCAAAGTCTCGCGCCATTCCCAGTCCGGCGGACGAAGTTGGCCAGCCCCACCCCCCAAGGCTATAGCCCAGCCGTTTTTGTGGCCTTTTTCCGCTGGACGAACTTGGCGCCCCGGCCTTCGGGTGGGTATTTTTGGGCGCGGCTGGGCCCGCAGCCTATTTTTGGCACACGGAGGCGCCTCGCAAAGTCTCGCGCCATTCCGAGTCCGGCGGACGAAGTTGGCCAGCCCCACCCCCCAAGGCTATAGCCCACCCGTTTTTGTGGCCTTTTTCGCTGGACGAACTTGGCGCCGCGGCCTTCGGGCGAGTATTTTTGGGCGCGGCTGTGCCCGCGGCCTATTTTTGGCACACGGAGGCGCCTCGCAAAGTCTCGCGCCATTCCGAGTCCGGCGGACGAAGTTGGCGGGGCCCACCCCCCAAGGCTATAGCCCACCCGTTTTTGTGGCCTTTTTCCGCTGGACGAACTTGGCGCCCCGGCCTTCGGGCGGGTATTTTTGGGCGCGGCTGCGGCCGCGGCCTATTTTTGGCACACGGAGGTGCCTCGCAAAGTCTCGCACCATTCCGAGTCCGGCGGACGAAGTTGGCCAGCCCCACCCCCCAAGGCTATAGCCCACCCGTTTTTGTGGCCTTTTTCCGCTGGACGAACTTGGCGCCCCGGCCTTCGGGCGGGTATTTTTGGGTGCGGCTGTTCCGGCGGCCTATTTTTGGCACACGGAGGTGCCTCACAAAGTCTCGCGCCATTCCGAGTCCGGCGGACGAAGTTGGCCAGCACCACCCCCCAAGGCTATAGCCCACCCGTTTTTGTGGCCTTTTTCCGCTGGACGAACTTGGCGCCCCGGCGTTCGGGCGGGTATTTTTTGGCTCGGCTGTGCCCGCGGCCTATTTTTGGCACACGGAGGCGCCTCACAAAGTCTCGCGCCATTCCCAGTCCGGACGAAGTCGGCCAGCCCCACCCCCCAAGGCTATAGCCCAGACGTTTTTGTGGCCTTTTTCCGCTGGACGAACTTGGCGCCCCGGCCTTCGGGCGGGTATTTTTGGGCGCGGCTGTCCCCGCGGCCTATTTTTGGCACATAGAGGCACCTCGCAAAGTCTCGCGCCATTCCGAGTCCGGCGGACGAAGTTGACCAGCCCCACCCCCCAAGGCTATAGCCCACCCGTGTTTGTGGCCTTTTACCCCTGGACGAACTTGGCGCCCCAGCCTTCGGGCGGGTATTTTTGGGCGCGGCTGTCCCCGCGGCCTATTTTTGGCACATAGAGGCACCTCGCAAAGTCTCGCGCCATTCCGAGTCCGGCGGACGAAGTTGACCAGCCCCACCCCCCAAGGCTATAGCCCACCCGTTTTTGTGGCCTTTTACCGCTGGACGAACTTGGCGCCCCGGCCTTCGGGCGGGTATTTTTGGGCACGGCTGTGCCCGCAGCCTAGTTTTGGCACACGGAGGTGCCTCGCAAAATCTCGCGCCATTCCGAGTCCGGCGGACGAAGTTGGCCAGCCCCACCCCCCAAGGCTATAGCCCACCCGTTTTTGTGGCCTTTTTCCGCTGGACGAACTTGGCGCCCGGCCGTCGGGCGGGTATTTTTGGGCGCGGCTGTGCCCGCGGCCTATTTTTGGCACACGGAGGCGCCTCGCAAAGTCTCGCGCCTTTCCGAGTCCGGCGGACGAAGTTGGCCAGCCCCACCCCCCAAGGCTATAGCCCACCCGTTTTTGTGGCCTTTTTCCGCTGGACGAACTTGGCGCCCCGGCATTCGGGCGGGTATTTTTGGGCGCGGCTGTGCGTGCGGCCTATTTTTGGCACACGGAGGCACCTCGCAAAGTCTCCCGCCATTCCGAGTCCGGCGGACGAAATTGGCCAGCCCCACCCCCCAAGGCTATAGCCCACCCGTTTTTGTGGCCTTTTTCCGCTGGACGAACTTGGCGCCCCGGCCTTCGGGTGGGTATTTTTGGGTGCGGCTGTGCCCGCGGCCTAGTTTTGGCACACGGAGGCGCCTCGCAAAATCTCGCGCCATTCCGAGTCCGGCGGACGAAGTTGGCCAGCCCCACCCCCCAAGGCTATAGCCCACCCGTTTTTGTGGCCTTTTTCCGCTGGATGAACTTGGCGCCCCGGCCTTTGGGCGCGGCTGTGCCCGCGGCCTATTTTTGGCACACGGAGGCGCCTCGCAAAGTCTCGCGCCATTCCGAGTCCGGCGGACGAAGTTGGCCAGCCCCACCCCCCAAGGCTATAGCCCACCCATTTTTGTGGCCTTTTTCCGCTGGACGAACTTGGCGCCCCGGCCTTCGGTCGGGTATTTTTGGGCGCGGCTGTGCCCGCGGCCTATTTTTGTCACACGGAGGTGCCTCGCAAAGTCTCGCGCCAATCCGAGTCCGGCGGACGAAGTTGGCCAGCCCCACCCCCCAAGGCTATAGCCCACCCGTTTTTGTGGCCTTTTTCCGCTGGACGAACTTGGCGCCCCGGCGTTCGGGTGGGTATTTTTTGGGCGCGGCTGTGTCCGCGGCCTATTTTTGGCACACGGAGGTGCCTCGCAAAGTCTCGCGCCATTCCGAGTCCGGCGGACGAAGTTGGCGGGCCCCACCCCCCAAGGCTATAGCCCAGCCGTTTTTGTGGCCTTTTTCCGCTGGACGAACTTGGCTCCCCGGCCTTCGGGCGGGTATTTTTGGGCGCGGCTGTGCCCGCGGCCTATTTTTGTAACACGGAGGCGCCTCGCAAAGTCTCGCGCCATTCCAAGTCCGGCGGACGAAGTTGGCCAGCCCCACCCCCCAAGGCTATAGCCCGCCCGTTTTCGTGGCCTTTTTCCGCTGGACGAACTTGGCTCCCCGGCCTTCGGGCTGGTATTTTTGGGTGCGGCTGTGCCCGCGGCCTATTTTTTGCACACGGAGGCGCCTTGCAAACTCTCGCGCCATTCCGAGTCCGGCGGACGAAGTTGGCCAGCCCGACCCCCCAAGGCTATAGCCCACCCGTTTTTGTGGCCTTTTTCCGCTGGTCGAACTTGCCGCCCCGGCCTTGGGGAGGGTATTTTTGGGCGCGGCTGTGCCCGCGGCCTATTTTTGGCACACGGAGGCGCCTCGCAAAGTCTCGCGCCATTCCGAGTCCGGCGGACGAAGTTGGCCAGCCCGACCCCCCAAGGCTATTGCCCACCCGTTTTTGTGGCCTTTTTCCGCTGGACGAACTTGGCGCCCCGGCCTTCGGGCGGGTAGTTTTGGGCGCGGCTGTGCCTGCGGCCTATTTTTGGCACACGGAGGCGCCTCGCAAAGTCTCGCGCCATTCCGAGTCCGGCGGACGAAGTTGGCCAGCCCCACCCCCCAAGGCTATAGCCCACCCGTTTTTGTGGCCTTTTTCCGCTGGACGAACGTGGCGCCCCGGCCTTCGGGTGGGTATTTTTGGGCGCGGCTGTGCCCACGGCCTATTGTTGGTACACGGAGGCGCCTCGGAAAGTCTCGCGCCATTCCAAGCCCGGCGGACGAAGTTGGCCAGCTCCACCCCCCAAGGCTATAGCCCACCCGTTTTTGTGGCCTTTTTCCGCTGGACGAACATGGCACCCCGGCCTTTGGGCGGGTATTTTTGGGCGCAGCTGTGCCCGCGGCCTATTCCTGGCACACGGAGGCGCCTCGCAAAGTCTCGCGCAATTCCGAGTCCGGCGGACGAAGTTGGCCAGCCCCACCCCCATAGGCTATAGCCCACCCGTTTTTGTGGCCTTTTTCCGCTGGACGAACTTGGCGCCCCGGCCTTCGGGCGGGTATTTTTGGGCGCGGCTGTGCCCGCGGCCTATTTTTGGTACACGGAGGCGCCTCGCAAAGTCTCGCGCCATTCCGAGTCCGGCGGACGAAGTTGGCCAGCCCCACCCCCCAAGGCTATAGCCCACCCGTTTTTGTGGCCTTCTCCGCTGGACGAACTTGGCGCCCCGGCCTTCGGGCGGGTATTTTTGGGCGCGGCTGCGCCCGCGGCCTATTTTTGGCACACGGAGGCGCCTTGCAACGTCTCGCGCCATTCCGAGTCCGGCGGACGAAGTTGGCCAGCCCCACCCCCCAAGGCTATAGCCCACCCGTTTTTGTGGCCTTTTTCCGCTGGACGAACTTGGCGCCCCGGCCTTCGGGCGGGTATTTTTGGGCGCAGCTGTGCTTGCGGCCTATTTTTGGCACACGGAGGTGCCTCGCAAAGTCTCGCGCCATTCCGAGTCCGGCGGACGAAGTTGGCCAGCCCCACCCCCCAAGGCTATAGCCCACCCGTTTTTGTGGCCTTTTTCCGCTGGACGAACTTGGCGCCCCGGCCTTCGGGCGGGTATTTTTGGGCGCGGCTGTGCCTGCGGCCTATTTTTGGCACACGGAGGCGCCTCGCAAAGTCGCGCGCCATTCCGAGTCCGGCGGACGAAGTTGCCCAGCCCCACCCCCCAAGGCTATAGCCCACCCGTTTTTGTGGCCTTTTTCCGCTGGACGAACTTGGCGCCCCGGCCTTCGGGCGGGTATTTTTGGGCGCGGCTGTGCCTGCGGCCTATTTTTGGCACACGGAGGCGCCTCGCAAAGTCGCGCGCCATTCCGAGTCCGGCGGACGAAGTTGGCCAGCCCCACCCCCCAAGGCTATAGCCCACCCGTTTTTGTGGCCTTTTTCCGCTGGACGAACTTGGCGCCCCGGCCTTCGAGCGGGTATTTTTGGGCGTGGCTGTGCCCGCGGCCTATTTTTGGCACACGGAGGCGCCTCGCAAAGTCTCGCGCCATTCCGAGTCCGGCGGACGAAGTTGGCCAGCCCCACCCCCCAAGGCTATAGCCCACCCGTTTTTGTGGCCTTTTTCCGCAGGATGAACTTGGCGCCCCGGCCTTTGGGCAGGTATTTTTGGGCGCGGCTGTGCCCGCGGCCTATTTTTGGCACACGGAGGCGCGTCGCAAAGTCTCGCGCCATTCTGAGTCCGGCGGACGAAGTGGGCCAGCCCCACCCCCCAAGGCTATAGCCCACCCATTTTTGTGGCCTTTTTCCGCTGGACGAACTTGGCGCCCCGGCCTTCGGGCGGGTATTTTTGGGCGCGGCTGTGCCCGCGGCCTATTTTTGGCACACGGAGGCGCCTCGCAAAGTCTCGCGCCATTCCGAGTCCGGCGGACGAAGTTGGCCAGCCCCACCCCCCAATGCTATAGCCCACCCGTTTTTGTGGCCTTTTTCCGCTGGACGAACTTGGCGCCCCGTCCTTCGGGCGGGTATTTTTGGGCGCGGCTGTGCCCGCGGCCTATTTTTGTCACACGGAGGCGCCTCGCAAACTCTCGCGCCAATCCGAGTCCGGCGGACGAAGTTGGCCAGCCCCACCCCCCAAGGCTATAGCCCACCCGTTTTTGTGGCCTTTTTCCGCTGGACGAACTTGGCGCCCCGGCGTTCGGGTGGGTATTTTTGGGCGCGGCTGTGTCCGCGGCCTATTTTTGGCACACGGAGGTGCCTCGCAAAGTCTCGCGCCATTCCGAGTCCGGCGGACGAAGTTGGCGGGCCCCACCCCCCAAGGCTATAGCCCACCCGTTTTTGTGGCCTTTTTCCGCTGGACGAACTTGGCGCCCCGGCCTTCGGGCGGGTATTTTTGGGCGCGGCTGTGCCCACGGCCTATTTTTGGCACACGGAGGCGCCTCGCAAACTCTCGCGCCATTCCGAGTCCGGCGGACGAAGTTGGCCAGCCCGACCCCCCAAGGCTATAGCCCACCCGTTTTTGTGGCCTTTTTCCGCTGGACGAACTTGCCGCCCCGGCCTTCGGGAGGGTATTTTTGGGCGCGGCTGTGCCCGCGGCCTATTTTTGGCACACGGAGGCGCCTCGCAAAGTCTCGCGCCATTCCGAGTCCGGCGGACGAAGTTGGCCAGCCCGACCCCCCAAGGCTATTGCCCACCCGTTTTTGTGGCCTTTTTCCGCTGGACGAACTTGGCGCCCCGGCCTTCGGGCGGGTATTTTTGGGCGCGGCTGTGCCCGCGGCCTATTTTTGGCACACGGAGGCGCCTCGTAAAGTCTCGCGCCATTCCAAGTCCGGCGGACGAAGTTGGCCAGCCCGACCCCCCAAGGCTATTGCCCACCCGTTTTTGTGGCCTTTTTCCGCTGGATGAACTTGGCGCCCCGGCCTTTGGGCAGGTATTTTTGGGCGCGGCTGTGCCCGCGGCCTATTTTTGGCACACGGAGGCGCCTCGCAAAGTCTCGCGCCATTCTGAGTCCGGCGGACGAAGTGGGCCAGCCCCACCCCCCAAGGCTATAGCCCACCCATTTTTGTGGCCTTTTTCCGCTGGACGAACTTGGCGCCCCGGCCTTCGGGCGGGTATTTTTGGGCGCGGCTGTGCCCGCGGCCTATTTTTGGCACACGGAGGTGCCTCGCAAAGTCTCGCGCCATTCCGAGTCCGGCGGACGAAGTTGGCCAGCCCCACCCCCCAATGCTATAGCCCACCCGTTTTTGTGGCCTTTTTCCGCTGGACGAACTTGGCGCCCCGTCCTTCGGGCGGGTATTTTTGGGCGCGGCTGTGCCCGCGGCCTTTTTTTGTCACACGGAGGTGCCTCGCATCTCTCGCGCCATTCCGAGTCCGGCGGACGAAGTTGGCCAGCCCCACCCCCCAAGGCTATAGCCCACCCGTTTTTGTGGCCTTTTTCCGCTGGACGAACTTGGCGCCCCGGCGTTCGGGTGGGTATTTTTTGGGCGCGGCTGTGTCCGCGGCCTATTTTTGGCACACGGAGGTGCCTCGCAAAGTCTCGCGCCATTCCGAGTCCGGCGGACGAAGTTGGCGGGCCCCACCCCCCAAGGCTATAGCCCACCCGTTTTTGTGGCCTTTTTCCGCTGGACGAACTTGGCGCCCCGGCCTTCGGGCGGGTATTTTTGGGCGCGGCTGTGCCCACGGCCTATTTTTGGCACACGGTGGCGCCTCGCAAACTCTCGCACCATTCCGAGTCCGGCGGACGAAGTTGGCCAGCCCCACCCCCCAAGGCTATAGCCCACCCGTTTTTGTGGCCTTTTTACGCTGGACGAACTTGGCGCCCCGGCCTTCAGGCGGGTATTTTTGGGCGCGGCTGTGTCCGCGGCCTATTTTTGGCACACGGAGGCGCCTCGCAAAGTCTCGCACCACTCCGAGTCCGGCGGACGAAGTTGGCCAGCCCCACCCCCCAAGGCTATAGCCCACCCGTTTTTGTGGCCTTTTTCCGCGGGACGAACTTGGCGCCCCGGCCGTCGGGCGGGTATTTTTGGGCGCGGCTGTACCCGCGGCCTATTTTTGGTGCACGGAGGCGCCTCGCAAAGTCTCGCGACATTCCGAGTCCGGCGGACGAAGTTGGGCAGCCCCACCCCCCAAGGCTATAGCCCACCCGTTTTTGTGGCCTTTTTCCGCTGGACGAACTTGGCGCCCCGGCCTTCGGGCGGGTATTTTTGGGCGCGGCTGTGCCCGCGGCCTATTTTTGGCACACGGAGGTGCCTCGTAAAGTCTCGCGCCATTCCTAGTCCGGCGGACGATGTTGGCCAGCCCCACCCCCCAAGGCTATAGCCCAGCCGTTTTTGTGGCTATTTTCCGCTGGACGAACTTGGCGCCCCGGCCTTCGGGCAGGTATTTTTCGGTGCAGCTGTGCCCGCGGCCTATTTTTGGCACACGGAGGCTCCTCGCAAAGTCTCACGCCATTCCGAGTCCGGCGGACGAAGTTGGCCAGCCCCACCCCCCAAGGCTATAGCCCACCCGTTTTTGTGGCCTTTTTCCGCTGGACGAACTTGGCGCCCCGGCCTTCGGGCGGGTATTTTTGGGCGCGGCTGTGCCCGCGGCCTATTTTTGGCACACGGAGGCGCCTCGCAAAGTCTCGCGCCATTCCGAGTCCGGCGGACGAAGTTGGCCAGCCCCACCCCCCAAGGCTATAGCCCACTCGTTTTTGTGGCCTTTTTCCGCTGGACGAACGTGGCACCCCGGCCTTCGGGCGGGTACTTTTGGGCGCGGCTGTGCCCACGGCCTATTTTTGGCACACGGAGGCGCCTCGCAAAGTCTCGGGGCATTCCGAGTCCGGCGGACGACGTTGGCCAGCCCCACCCCCCAAGGCTATAGCCCACCCGTTTTTGTGGCCTTTTTCCGGTGGACGAACTTGGCGCCCCGGCCTTCGGGCAGGTATTTTTGGGCGCGGCTGTGCCCGTGGCCTATTTTTGGCACACGGAGTCGCCTCGCAAAGTCTCGCGCCATTCCGAGTCCGGCGGACGAAGTTGGCCAACCCCACCCCCCAAGGCTATAGCCCACCCGTTTTTGTGGACTTTTTCCGCTGGATGAACTTGGCGCCCCGGCCTTCGGGCGGGTATTTTTGGGCGCGGCTGTGCCCGTGGCCTTTTTTTGGCACACAGAGGCGCCTCGCAAAGTCTCGCGCCATTCCGAGTCCGGCGGACGAAGTTGGCCTGCCCCACCCCCCAAGGCTATAGCCCACCCGTTTTTGTGGCCTTTTTCCGGTGGACGAACTTGGCGCCCCGGCCGTCGGGCGGGTATTTTAGGCGAGGCTGTGCCTGCTGACCTATTTTTGGCACACGGAGGTGCCTCACAAAGTCTCGCGCCATTCCGAGTCCGGCGGATGAAGTTGGCCAGCCCCACCCCCCAAGGCTATAGCCCACCCATTTTTGTGGCCTTTTTCCGCTGGACGAACTTGGCGCCCCGGCCTTCGGGCAGGTATTTTTGGGCGCGGCTGTGCCCGTGGCCTATTTTTGGCACACGGAGTCGCCTCGCAAAGTCTCGCGCCATTCCGAGTCCGGCGGACGAAGTTGGCCAACCCCACCCCCCAAGGCTATAGCCCACCCGTTTTTGTGGACTTTTTCCGCTGGATGAACTTGGCGCCCCGGCCTTCGGGCGGGTATTTTTGGGCGCGGCTGTGCCCGCGGCCTGTTTTTGGCACACAGAGGCGCCTCGCAAAGTCTCGCGCCATTCCGAGTCCGGCGGACGAAGTTGGCCTGCCCCACCCCCCAAGGCTATAGCCCACCCGTTTTTGTGGCCTTTTTCCGCTGGACGAACTTGGCGCCCCGGCCTTCGGGCGTGTATTTTTGGGCGAGGCTGTGCCCGCGGCCTATTTTTGGCACACGGAGGTGCCTCACAAAGTCTCGCGCCATTCCGAGTCCGGCGGATGAAGTTGGCCAGCCCCACCCCCCAAGGCTATAGCCCACTCGTTTTTGTGGCCTTTTTCCGCTGGACGAACGTGGCACCCCGGCCTTCGGGCGGGTACTTTTGGGCGCGGTTGTGCCCGCGGCCTATTTTTGGCAGACGGAGGCGCCTCGCAAAGTCTCGTGCCATTCCGAGTCCGGCGGAGGAAGATGGCCAGCCCCACCCCGCAAGGCTATAGCCCACCCGTTTTTGTGGCCTTTTTCCGCTGGACGAACTTGGCGCCCCGTCCTTCGGGCGGGTATTTTTGGGCGCGGCTGTGCCCGCGGCCTATTTTTGGCACACGGAGGCGCCCGCAAAGTCTCGCCATTCCGAGTCCCGGACGAGTTGGCCAACCCCACCCCCAAGGCTATAGCCCACCCGTTTTTCTGGACTATTACCGCAGGGTGAGCATGGCGACCCGGCCTTCGGGCTGGTATTTTTGGGCGCGGCTGTGCCCGCGGCCTGTTTTTGGCACACGGAGGGGCCTCGCCAAGTCTCGCGCCAGTCCGAGTCGGGCGGACAGTTGGCCTGCCCCACCCCCACGGCTATAGCCCACCCGTTTTTGTGGCCTTTTTCCGCTGGACGAACTTGGCGCCCCGGCCTTCGGGCGTGTATTTTTGGGCGAGGCTGTGCCCGCGGCCTATTTTTGGCACACGGAGGTGCCTCACAAAGTCTCGCGCCATTCCGAGTCCGGCGGATGAAGTTGGCCAGCCCCACCCCCCAAGGCTATAGCCCACCCATTTTTGTGGCCTTTTTCCGCTGGACGAACTTGGCGCCCCGGCCTTCGGGCAGGTATTTTTGGGCGCGGCTGTGCCCGTGGCCTATTTTTGGCACACGGAGTCGCCTCGCAAAGTCTCGCGCCATTCCGAGTCCGGCGGACGAAGTTGGCCAACCCCACCCCCCAAGGCTATAGCCCACCCGTTTTTGTGGACTTTTTCCGCTGGACGAACTTGGCGCCCCGGCCTTCGGGCGGGTATTTTTGGGCGCGGCTGTGCCCGCGGCCTGTTTTTGGCACACAGAGGCGCCTCGCAAAGTCTCGCGCCATTCCGAGTCCGGCGGACGAAGTTGGCCTGCCCCACCCCCCAAGGCTATAGCCCACCCGTTTTGTGGCCTTTTTCCGCTGGGCGAACTTGGCGCCCCGGCCGTCGGGCGTATATTTTTGGGCGAGGCTGTGCCCTTGACTGGCCTATTTTTGGCACACGGAGGTGCCTCACAAAGTCTCGCGCCATTCCGAGTCCGGCGGATGAAGTTGGCCAGCCCCACCCCCCAAGGCTATAGCCCACCCCTTTTTGTGGCCTTTTTCCGCTGGACGAACTTGGCGCCCCGGCCTTCGGGCAGGTATATTTGCGCGCGACTGTGCCCGCGGCCTATTTTTGGCACACGGAGGAGCCTCGCAAAGTCTCGGGGCATTCCGAGTCCGGCGGACGAAGTTGGCCAGCCCCACCCCCCAAGGCTATAGCCCACCCGTTTTTGTGGCCTTTTTCCGCTGGACGAACTTGGCGCCCCGGCCTTCGGGCGGGTATTTTTGGGCGCGGCTGTGCCCGCGGCCTATTTTTGGCAGACGGAGGCGCCTCGCAAAGTCTCGCGCCATTCCGAGTCCGGCGGATAAAGTTGGCCAGCCCCACCCCCCAAGGCTATAGCCCACCCGTTTTTGTGGCCTTTTTCCGGTGGACGAACTTGGCGCCCCGGCCTTCGGGCAGGTATTTTTGGGCGCGGCTGTGCCCGCTGCCTATTTTTGGCACACGGAGGCGCCTCGGAAAGTCTCGTGCCATTCCGAGTCCGGCGGACGAAGTTGGCCAGCCCCACCCCCCAAGGCTATAGCCCACCCGTTTTTGTGGCCTTTTTCCGCTGGACGAACGTGGCACCCCGGCCTTCGGGCGGGTACTTTTGGGCGCGGCTGTCCCCACGGCCTATTTTTGGCACACGGAGGCGCCTCGCAAAGTCTCGGGGCATTCCGAGTCCGGCGGACGAAGTTGGCCAGCCCCACCCCCCAAGGCTATAGCCCACCCGTTTTTGTGGCCTTTTTCCGGTGGACGAACTTGGCGCCCCGGCGTTCGGGCGGGTATTTTTGGGCGCGGCTGTGCCCGCGGCCTATTTTTGGCAGACGGAGGCGCCTCGCAAAGTCTCGCGCCATTCCGAGTCCGGCGGATAAAGTTGGCCAGCCCCACCCCCCAAGGCTATAGCCCACCCGTTTTTGTGGCCTTTTTCCGGTGGACGAACTTGGCGCCCCGGCCTTCGGGCAGGTATTTTTGGGCGCGGCTGTGCCCGCTGCCTATTTTTGGCACACGGAGGCGCCTCGGAAAGTCTCGTGCCATTCCGAGTCCGGCGGACGAAGTTGGCCAGCCCCACCCCCCAAGGCTATAGCCCACCCGTTTTTGTGGCCTTTTTCCGGTGGACGAACTTGGCGCCCCGGCCTTCGGGCAGGTATTTTTGGGCGCGGCTGTGCCCGTGGCCTATTTTTGGCACACGGAGTCGCCTCGCAAAGTCTCGCGCCATTCCGAGTCCGGCGGACGAAGTTGGCCAACCCCACCCCCCAAGGCTATAGCCCACCCGTTTTTGTGGACTTTTTCCGCTGGACGAACTTGGCGCCCCGGCCTTCGAGCGGGTATTTTTGGGCGCGGCTGTGCCCGCGGCCTGTTTTTGGCACACAGAGGCGCCTCGCAAAGTCTCGCGCCATTCCGAGTCCGGCGGACGAAGTTGGCCTGCCCCACCCCCCAAGGCTATAGCCCACCCGTTTTTGTGGCCTTTTTCCGGTGGACGAACTTGGCGCCCCGGCCTTCGGGCAGGTATTTTTGGGCGCGGCTGTGCCCGTGGCCTATTTTTGGCACACGGAGTCGCCTCGCAAAGTCTCGCGCCATTCCGAGTCCGGCGGACGAAGTTGGCCAACCCCACCCCCCAAGGCTATAGCCCACCCGTTTTTGTGGACTTTTTCCGCTGGACGAACTTGGCGCCCCGGCCTTCGGGCGGGTATTTTTGGGCGCGGCTGTGCCCGCGGCCTGTTTTTGGCACACAGAGGCGCCTCGCAAAGTCTCGCGCCATTCCGAGTCCGGCGGACGAAGTTGGCCTGCCCCACCCCCCAAGGCTATAGCCCACCCGTTTTTGTGGCCTTTTTCCGCTGGACGAACTTGGCGCCCCGGCCTTCGGGCGTGTATTTTTGGGCGAGGCTGTGCCCGCGGCCTATTTTTGGCACACGGAGGAGCCTCGCAAAGTCTCGCGCCATTCCGAGTCCGGCGGACGAAGTTGGCCAGCCCCACCCCCCAAGGATATAGTCCACCCGTTTTTGTGGCCTTTTTCCGCTGGACGAACTTGGTGCCCCGGACTTCGGGCGGGTATTTTTTGGGGAGGGTGTGGCCGCGGCCTGGCCCAGCACACGGAGGCACCTCGCAAAGTCTCGAGCCATTCCGAGTCCGGCGAACGAAGTTGGCCAGCCCCACCCCCCAAGCCTATAGCCCACCTGTTTTTGTGGCCTTTTTCCGCTGGACGACCTTGGCGCCCCGGCCTTCGGGCAGGTATTTTTGGGCGCGGCTGTGCCCGCGGCCTATTTTTGGCACGCGGAGGCACCTCGCAAAGTCTCGCGCCATTCCGAGTCCGGCGGACGAAGTTGGCCAGCCCCACCCCCCAAGGCTATAGCCCACCCGTTTTTGTGGCCTTTTTCCGCTGGACGAACTTGGCGCCCCGGCCTTCGGGCGTGTATTTTTGGGCGAGGCTGTGCCCGCGTCCTATTTTTGGCACACGGAGGTGCCTCGCAAAGTCTCGCGCCATTCCGAGTCCGGCGGATGAAGTTGGCCAGCCCCACCCCCCAAGGCTATAGCCCACCCATTTTTGTGGCCTTTTTCCGCTGGACGAACTTGGCGCCCCGGCCTTCGGGCAGGTATATTTGCGCGCGACTGTGCCCGCGGCCTATTTTTGGCACACGGAGGAGCCTCGCAAAGTCTCGCGCCATTCCGAGTCCGGCGGACGAAGTTGGCCAGCCCCACCCCCCAAGGATATAGTCCACCCGTTTTTGTGGCCTTTTTCCGCTGGACGAACTTGGTGCCCCGGACTTCGGGCGGGTATTTTTTGGCGAGGCTGTGCCCGCGGCCTATTTTTGGCACACGGAGGCGCCTCGCAAAGTCTCGAGCCATTCCGAGTCCGGCGAACGAAGTTGGCCAGCCCCACCCCCCAAGCCTATAGCCCACCTGTTTTTGTGGCCTTTTTCCGCTGGACGACCTTGGCGCCCCGGCCTTCGGGCAGGTATTTTTGGGCGCGGCTGTGCCCGCGGCCTATTTTTGGCACGCGGAGGCACCTCGCAAAGTCTCGCGCCATTCCGAGTCCGGCGGACGAAGTTGGCCAGCCCCACCCCCCAAGGCTATAGCCCACCCGTTTTTGTGGCCTTGTTCCGCTGGACGAACTTGGCGCCCCGGCCTTCGGGCGGGTATTTTTGGGCGGGGCTGTGCCCGCGGCCTGTTTTTGGCACACAGAGGCGCCTCGCAAAGTCTCGCGCCATTCTGAGTCCGGCGGACAAAGTTGGCCTGCCCCACCCCCCAAGGCTATAGCCCACCCGTTTTTGTGGCCTTTTTCCGCTGGACGAACTTGGCGCTTCGGCCTTCGGGCGTGTATTTTTGGGCGCGGCTGTGCCCGCGGCCTATTTTTGGCAGACGGAGGCGCCTCGCAAAGTCTCGCGCCATTCCGAGTCCCGCGATAAAAGTTGGCAGCCCCACCCCCCAAGGCTATAGCCCACCCATTTTTGTTGCCTTTTTCCGCTGGGCCGAACTTGGCGCCCGGCCTTCGGGCAGGTATATTTCTGTGTGACTGTGCCCGCGGCCTATTTTTGGCACACGGAGGAGCCTCGCAAAGGCTCGCGCCATTCCGAGTCCGGCGGACGAAGTTGGCCAGCCCCACCCCCCAAGGCTATAGCCCACCCGGTTTTGTGGCCTTTTTCCGCTGGACGAACTTGGCGCCCCGGACTTCGGGCGGGTATTTTTTGGCGAGGCTGTGCCCGCGGCCTATTTTTGGCACACGGAGGCGCCTCGCAAAGTCTCGAGCCATTCCGAGTCCGGCGAACGAAGTTGGCCAGCCCCACCCCCCAAGGCTATAGCCCACCCGTTTTTGTGGCCTTTTTCCAGTGGACGAACTTGGCGCCCCGGCCTTCGGGCGGGTATTTTTGGGCGCGGCTGTGTCCGTGGCCTATTTTTGGCACATGGAGGCGCCTCGGAAAGTCTCGCGCCATTCCGAGTCAGCGGACAGTTGGCCAGCCCCACTTCTGGGGCCCACCTGTTTTGTTGCCTTTTTCCGCTGGGACGACCTTGGCGCCCCGGCCTTCGGGCGGGTATTTTTGGGCGCGGCTGTGCCCGCGGCCTGTTTTTGGCACACAGAGGCGCCTCGCAAAGTCTCGCGCCATTCCGAGTCCGGCGGACGAAGTTGGCCTGCCCCACCCCCCAAGGCTATAGCCCACCCGTTTTTGTGGCCTTTTTCCGCTGGACGAACTTGGCGCCCCGGCCTTCGGGCGTGTATTTTTGGGCGAGGCTGTGCCCGCGGCCTATTTTTGGCACACGGAGGAGCCTCGCAAAGTCTCGCGCCATTCCGAGTCCGGCGGACGAAGTTGGCCAGCCCCACCCCCCAAGGATATAGTCCACCCGTTTTTGTGGCCTTTTTCCGCTGGACGAACTTGGTGCCCCGGACTTCGGGCGGGTATTTTTTGGCGAGGCTGTGCCCACGGCCTATTTTTGGCACACGGAGGCACCTCGCAAAGTCTCGAGCCATTCCGAGTCCGGCGAACGAAGTTGGCCAGCCCCACCCCCCAAGCCTATAGCCCACCTGTTTTTGTGGCCTTTTTCCGCTGGACGACCTTGGCGCCCCGGCCTTCGGGCAGGTATTTTTGGGCGCGGCTGTGCCCGCGGCCTATTTTTGGCACGCGGAGGCACCTCGCAAAGTCTCGCGCCATTCCGAGTCCGGCGGACGAAGTTGGCCAGCCCCACCCCCCAAGGCTATAGCCCACCCGTTTTTGTGGCCTTTTTCCAGTGGACGAACTTGGCGCCCCGGCCTTCGGGCGGGTATTTTTGGGCGCGGCTGTGTCCGTGGCCTATTTTTGGCACATGGAGGCGCCTCGGAAAGTCTCGCGCCATTCCGAGTCCGGCGGACGAAGTTGGCCAGCCCCACCCCCAGGGGCCCACCCGTTTTTGTTGCCTTTTTCCGCTGGACGAACTTGGCGCCCCGGCCTTCGGGCGGGTATTTTTGGGCGCGGCTGTGCCCGCGGCCTGTTTTTGGCACACAGAGGCGCCTCGCAAAGTCTCGCGCCATTCCGAGTCCGGCGGACGAAGTTGGCCAGCCCCACCCCCCAAGGCTATAGCCCACCCGTTTTTGTGGCCTTTTTCCGCTGGACGAACTTGGCGCCCCGGCCTTCGGGCGGGTATTTTTGGGCGCTGCTGTGTCCGCGGCCTATTTTTGGCACACGGAGGCACCTTGCAAAGTCTCGCGCCATTCCGAGTCTGGCGGACGAAGTTTGCCAGCCCCACCCCCCAAGGCTATAGCCCACCCGTTTTTGTGTCCTTTTTCCGCTGGACGAACATGGCTCCCCGCCCTTCGGGCGGGTATTTTTGGGCGCGGCTGTACCCGCGGCCTATTTTCGGCACACGGAGGCGCCTCGCAAAGTCTCACGCCATTCCGAGTCCGGCGGACGAAGTTGGCCAGCCCCACCCCCATGGGCCCACCCATTTTTGTGGCCTTT
The DNA here is from genome assembly GCA_030448935.1 of Citrus cavaleriei. Taxonomy (NCBI): domain Eukaryota; kingdom Viridiplantae; phylum Streptophyta; class Magnoliopsida; order Sapindales; family Rutaceae; genus Citrus; species Citrus cavaleriei. Next base: position 19,655 of record JAUJEM010000224.1, read on the forward strand.
TTCCGCTGGACGAACTTGGCGGCCCGGCCTTCGGGCGGGTATTTTTGGGCGCGGCTGTGCCCGCGGCCTATTTTTGGCACACGGAGGCGCCTCACAAAGTCTCGCGCCATTCCGAGTCCGGCGGACGAAGTTGGCCAGCCCCACCCCAAGGCTATAGCCCACCCGTTTTTTGTGGCCTTTTTCCGCTGGACGAACTTGGCGCCCGGCCTTCGGGCGGGTATTTTTAGGCGCGGCTGTGCCCGTGGCCTATTTTGGCACACGGAGGCACCTCGCAATGTCTCGCGCCATTCCGAGTCTGGCAGGCAAGTTGGCCAGCCCCACCCCCAAGGGCCCACCGTTTTGGGGCCTTTTTCCGCTGGATGAACATGGCGCGCCTTCGGGCTGGTATTTTTCGGGCGCTGCTGTGCCTGGGCCTATTTTTGCACACGGAGGCGCCTCGCAAAGTCTCGCGCCATTCCGAGTCCGGCGGACGAAGTTGGCCAGCCCCACCCCCCAGGGGCCCACCCGTTTTTGTGGCCTTTTTCCGCTGGACGAACTTGGCGCCCCGGCCTTCGGGCGGGTATTTTTGGGCGAGGCTGTGCCCGCGGCCTATTTTTGCCACACGGTGGCGCCTCGCAAAGTCTCGCGCCATTCCGAGTCCGGCGAACGAAGTTCGCCAGCCCCACCCCCCAAGGCTATAGCCCACCCATTTTTGTGGCCTTTTTCCGCTGGACGAACATGGCGCCCCGGCCTTCGGGCGGGTATTTTTGGGCGCGACTATGCCCGCGGCCTATTTTTGGCACACGGAGGAGCCTCGCAAAGTCTCGCGCCATTCCGAGTCCGGCGGACGAAGTTGGCCAGCCCCACCCCCCAAGGCTATAGCCCACCCGTTTTTGTGGCCTTTTTCCGCTGGGCGAACTTGCGCGCCCGGCCTTCGGGCAGGTATTTTTGGCGCGACTGTGCCCGCGGCCTATTTTTGGCACACGGAGGAGCCTCGCGGAAGTCTCGCGCCATTCCGAGTCCGGCAGGCGAAGTTGGCCAGCCCCACCCCAAGGCTATAGCCCACCCGTTTTGTGGCCTTTTTCCGCTGGATTTGAACTTGGCGCCCGGCCTTCGTGCGGGTTTTATAGGCGAGGCTGTGCCCGCAGCCTATTTTTGGCACACGGAGGCGCCTCGTAAATTCTCGCGCCATTCCGAGTCCGGCGGACGAAGTTGGCCAGCCCCACCCCTAGGGGCCCACCGTTTTGTGGCCTTTTTCCGCTGGACGAACTTGGCGCCCGGCCTTCGGGCGGGTATTTTTGGCGCTGACTGTGCCCGCTGCCTATTTTTGGCACACGGAGGCACCTCGCAAAGCCTCGCGCCATTCCGAGTCCAGCGGACGAGTTGGCCTGCCCCCACCCCCAAGGCTATAGCCCACCCGTTTTTGTGGCCTTTTCCGCTGGGACGAACTTGGCGCCCGGCCTTCGGGCGGGTATTTTTGGGCGCGGCTGTGCCAAGGCCCCCCCCAGCACACGGAGGCACCTCGCAGTCTCGCGCCATTCCGAGTCCGGCGGACGGTTGGCCAGCCCCACCCCAAGGCTATAGGCCACCCGTTTTTGTGGCCTTTTTCCGCTGGACGAACTTGGCGCCCGGCCTTCGGGCGGGTATTTTTGGCGAGGCTGTGCCCGCAGCCTATTTGGCCACACACGGAGGCGCCTGCAAAGTCTCGCGCCATTCCGTGTCCGGCGGACGGTTGGCCAGCCCCACCCCTAGGGGCCCACCCGTTTTTGTGGCCTTTTTCCGCTGGGCCAGACTTGGCGCCCGTCCTTCGGGCAGGTATTTTTGGGCGTGGCTGTGCCCGCTGGCCTATTTTTGCACACGGAGGAGCCTCGCAAAGTCTCGCCATTCCGAGTCAGCGGACGAAGTTGGCCAGCCCCACCCCAAGGCTATAGCCCACCCGTTTTTGTGGCCTTTTCCGCTGGGCGAACTTGGCGCCCGGCCTTCGGGCGGGTTTTTGCGAGGCTGTGCCCGCAGCCTGGCCCAGCACACGGCGGCGCCTCATGATTCTCGCGCCATTCCGAGTCCGGCGGACGAAGTTGGCCAGCCCCACCCCCTAGGGGCCCACCCGTTGTTGTGGCCTTTTTACGCTGGAATGAACTTGGCGCCGGCCTTCGGGCGGGTATTTTGGGCGCGGCTGTGCCGCTGCCTATTTTTGGCACACGGAGGCACCTCGCAAAGCCTCGCCATTCCGAGTCCAGCGGATGCAAGTTGGCCTGCCCCACCCCCAAGGCTATAGCCCACCCATTTTTGTGGCCTTTTCCGCTGGACGAACTTGGCGCCCGGCCTTCGGGCAGGTATTTTTGGCGCGACTGTGCCCGCGGCCTATTTTTGGCACACGGAGGAGCCTGCGCAAAGTCTCGCCATTCCGAGTCCGGCAGACGAAGTTGGCTAGCCCCACCCCCAAGGCTATAGCCCACCCGTTTTTGTGGCCTTTTTCCGCTGGACGAACTTGGCGCCCGGCCTTCGAGGCGGGTTTTAGGCGAGGCTGTGCCCGCAGCCTATTTTTGGCACACGGAGGCGCCTCGTAAATTCGCGCCATTCCGAGTCCGGCGGACGGTTGGCCAGCCCCACCCCCTAGGGGCCCACCCGTTTTGTGGCCTTTTCCGCTGGACGAACTTGGCGCCCGGCCTTCGGGCGGGTATTTTGGGCGCGGCTGTGCCGCGGCCTATTTTTGGCAGCACGGAGGCACCTCGCAAAGCCTCGCGCCATTCCGAGTCCAGCGGACGGTTGGCCTGCCCCACCCCCAAGGCTATAGCCCACCCGTTTTTGTGGCCTTTTTCCGCTGGACGAACTTGGCGCCCGGCCTTGGGCGGGTATTTTTGGCGCGGCTGTGCCCGCGGCCTATTTTTGGCACACGGAGGCACCTCGCAAAGTCTCGCTGCATTCCGAGTCCGGCGGACGAAGTTGGCCAGCCCCACCCCCCAAGGCTATAGGCCACCCGTTTTTGTGGCCTTTTTCCGCTGGACGAACTTGGCGCCCCGGCCTTCGGGCGGGTATTTTTTGGCGAGGCTGTGCCCGCAGCCTAGTGTTGTCACACCGAGGCGCCTCGCAAAGTCTCGCGCCATTCCGTGTCCGGCGGACGAAGTTGGCCAGCCCCACCCCTAGGGGCCCACCCGTTTTGTGGCCTTTTCCGCTGGGCCGAACTTGGCGCCCCGTCCTTGGGCAGGTATTTTGGGCGTGGCTGTGCCCTTTGCCTTTTTTGGCACACGGAGGCACCTCGCAAAGTCTCGCGCCATTCCGAGTCCGGCGGACGAAGTTGGCCAGCCCCACCCCAAAAGGCTATAGCCCACCCGTTTTTGTGGCCTTTTTCCGCTGGACGAACTTGGCGCCCCGGCCTTCGGGCGGGTATTTTTGAGCGCGGCTGCGCCCGTGTCCTATTTTTGGCACACGGAGGTGCCTCGCAAAATCTCGCGCCATTCCGAGTCCGGCGGACGAAGTTGGCCAGCCCAACCCCCCAAGGCTATAGCCCACCCATTTTTGGGGCCTTTTTCCGCTGGACGAACTTGGCGCCCCGGCCTTCGGGCGGGTATTTTTGGGCGCGGCTGTGCCCGCGGCGTATTTTTGGCACACGGAGGTGCCTCGCTAAGTCTCGCGCCATTCCGAGTCCGGCGGACGAAGTTGGCCAGCCCCACCCCCTAGGGGTCCACCCGTTTTTGTGGCCTTTTTCCGCCGGACGAACTTGGCGCCCCGGCCTTCGGGCGGGTATTTTTGGGCGCGGCTGTGCCCGCGGCCTATTTTGGCACACGGAGGTGCCTCGCAAAGTCTCGCGCCATTCCGAGTCCGGGCGGACGGAAGTTGGCCAGCCCCACCCCCAAGGCTATAGCCCACCCGTTTTTTTTGGCCTTTTTTCCGCTGGACGAACTTGGCGCCCGGCCTTCGGGCAGGTATTTTTGGGTGCGGCTGTGCCCGCGGCCTATTTTACAGCACACGGAGGCGCCACCTCGCAAAGTCTCGCGCCAGTCCGAGTCCGGCGGACGAAGTCGGCCAGCCCCACCCCCAAGGCTATAGCCCACCCGTTTTGTGGCCTTTTTCCGCTGGGACGAACTTGGCGCCCGGCCTTCGGGCGGGTATTTTTGGCGCGGCTGTGCCCTTTGGCCTATTTTTGGCACACGGAGGTGCCTGCAAAGTCTCGCCCCATTCCGAGTCCGCCGGACGAAGTGGGCCAGCCCCACCCCCAAGGCTACAGCCCACCCATTTTGTGGCCTTTTCCGCTGGACGAACTTGGCGCCCCGGCCTTCGGGGGGGTATTTTTGACGCGGCTGTGCCAGCGGCCTATTTGGTACACACGTGAGGCGCCTCACAAAGTCTCGCGCCATTCCGAGTCCGAGGCGGACGAAGTTGGCCAGCCCCACCCCCAACGCTATCGCCCACCCGTGTTTGGGGCCTTTTTCCGCTGGACGAACATGGCGCCCCGGCCTTCGGGCGGGTATTTATGGGCGCGACTGTGCCCGCGGCCTAATTTTGGCACACGGAGACGCCTCACCAAGGCTCGCAGCATTCCGAGTCCGGCGGACCAGTTGGCCAGCCCCACACCCCAAGGCTATAGGGCGCCCGGCCTTCTTGGCGGGTATTTTTGGGCGCGGCTGTGCCCGCGACCTTTTTTTGGCACACGGAGGCACCTCATTGAAGTCTCGCGCCATTCGAGTCGGGCGGACGAAGTTGGCCAGCCCCACCCCCAAGGCTATAGCCCATCCGTTTTTGTGGCCTTTTACCGCTGGGCGAACAGCGCCCCGGCCTTTGGGCGGGTATTTATGGGCGCGACTGTGCCGCGGCCTATTTTTGCACACGGAGGCGCCTCGCAAAGTCTCGCAGCATTCTGAGTCCGGCGGACGAGGGTTGGCCAGCCCCACCCCAAGGCTATAGGCGCGCCCGGCCTTGGGCGGGTATTTTGGGCGCGGCTGTGCCCGCGGACTATTTTTGGCACACGGAGGTGCCTGCAAAGTCTCGTGCCATTCCGAGTCCGGCGGACGAGTTGGCCAGCCCCACCCCTGCCTATAGCCCACCCGTTTTTGTGGCCTTTTTCCGCTGGGCCGAACTTGGCGCCCGACCTTTGGGCGGGTATTTTGGCGGGGCTGTGCCCCGGCCTATTTTACAGCACACGGAGGTGCCTCGCTCTCGCGCCATTCCGAGTCCGCGGACTAAGTTGGCCAGCCTCCCCAAGGCTATAGCCAACCCATTT
>JAUJEM010000225.1:0-43126 GCA_030448935.1 Citrus cavaleriei
CAAGCTTTAGATTAAGAAATTTGGAAAGTTATTTGTGATGGTTCATTTATACCTATGACAAAATGAAATAGGAGATGATATTCCAAAATTCTCAAGTCAATGGAGTGAATTAGAAAAGAAAAAGATGTCTTTAAACAAAGTGGGTAGAAGCGGAGCCGTTGGCAAGCATTACCGAGAGAAAACCACGATTTCGTTTGGAGGAACCTCATATGCGATATGGTAATCCTAATGCAATTGTCGGCGACAACGGAAGCAATTCGATAATGAAAAATTTCAGAGTTTCGCCGAGCTTGGGATAGCCAACCAATTTGCTTCTCGGCTCACCCGCAATCTAATGGACCGGTGGAAGCCATCAACAAAATCATCAAGGGTATCCTAAATAATAGGCTAGACGAAAGGAATAGAGCTTTGATAGACGAGCTACCCAGCGTTCTTTGGGCCTATCGGACAACTCAGAATACTTCAACTGAAGAAACCTCATTTTCTCTGGCATTCGGGACTAATGCGGTCATTCCGGCAGAAATCGGGATACCCTCTCACAGAACCACATACTTCGATAAAGCCGAGAATGCCTTTTTGATTGCATCCAGTCTTGATCTTGTTGAAGAAAAAAGGGCCAAAATAGAACTAAAGGTTGCAATATACGACAAGAGGGTACACCCCAGATCATTCAAGAAAGGGGATTTAGTCCTACAAAGGGTAACTCAAAACACCCGGGTACCCTCGGAGGGCTCTTTTGGAGCAAATTGGGAAGGCCCATATCGCATAGACAAGCTGGTAGGATCGGGGGCGTACAGGCTACTCTACATGGATGGAACAATCATCAAGCATCGTTGGAATGCCGCAATGCTAAGGAAGTACTACTAACATGAGGACAGTGTCTTAAACCCTACCGTTCACTTTATCTATCTCCTTTTTTTTTTACTATGTGTGTAATGTGGTAAAGCCTTAAAAGGAACTTAGGGTACCCTACATGTGCAAGTGAAATTTTTAATTCCCTAAGTCCCAGAGAGTGGGTATATTTATCTGATTTCGTAATGTTAGAATGATGAGTGGGTTTTATGTGGTGTTATGGCACTGATTACGAATGTGATTGTGGTAAAATTTACGCCGTTAATGTGCGTCATCTTTATTACGCCGTGTCTTGTATGCCTTTCAACTATCAGTAGCCGTTTTGAATGTCGAGAACACGGTGTCGACGACAATCGTGAAAAATTTCAGGTAAGCAATGAAAATAACAATAAATTTAAGGAGGATGAGAGAAGAGACCAGGCGATAATGACCTGCTGATGCCATGGAACTCAGATTAAGATATGCACACACAGCGCCTCGGATTTCTTTAACTTGAGCCAAGTAAGGTAGACAAATAGCAATCCGCAAAAGGATTGAATGCCTAAAAAAAAGAAATGAGTAAGCAACTTATCGCCTCAATGCGTATTTCATTAAATGACTGACGGTGGCGAAATAAGCATGTTTTACCATTTATGGGAAGGGGCGAAGAGGTCCCGAACAAAAAGAAAAATAGGCACCCGGAGTACCAAAGAAAACTCCACAAGTCTATTGAGGGATATATGCCATAATCTTTATTTACATCCTAGTCGTGCTTATTACGCATTTCATTTTGTATTATAACGATGCTTGAATTATTAAATTATTTAAGATACGCCATAATCTTTATTAAAGTACAGGAAAAAGTATATCCATAGAACCTCATGCAAGCACCAAAACACATCAGAGGGTACTTAAAATTCTAAGGAACCCCCACAAGTCTACAAAATTAATCATGAAGCAGAATTCAATGGCATGCCAAATCAAGTTTATTACAAAGTTTAATGTGAATAAGTAGCGAGATTGCCGAGGGCAACCTTCCAAAAGACAATTATCCCAACATATCAAAGGATACCACACTACTAAAGGTACAAAAGCAAAGAAAGAAAGCTACTAAAATATCCGTGGATAAACTTTTTAAATAACAAGCAAGATCACGCAGACAGTGAAAACATCCTTCCACCGCCTCCCTCAACAGGGCATCAACATGAACATCATGTCAAAGAGCCGCTACCCTCATGAACAACGCCATGGGCGGAGATCCATTGGGTATTGTGGGTACCCAAAAGATTACCGTGTGGATGCGAGGTGCGAGTCTGAATACCTTCTGTCCTCGATCGCTTAGACGGGGCCGACTTGTCCACTTATTTCTCACTGGGCACCACACTGGTCAACACCTGCACTCGTCATGATGAGTAGTAAAAGTCCATCATCTCCTCCCATGGATAAAGAGGTCACGCTTGCACTCAACTTCTTCTAACCCCGCTGATATACGAGTGTTCTCCCGGCTTGACGTCAGCCCATGCCTCAGAACCTCGACCTCCTCCCCTGCTTCTCTTCCCGAGACCGACCGAGTCTCACCTCCCCTCGCAACCTTCCACCTCCCTCATGGCGCCCGAGGTGCCACTAAAGTCTCTGGGAGAATGCCTGCTGCGTGAGAAGGTCACCACCCAAAATAATAATAATAAATAATAAAGAAGAGAAAATGAGGACACACAAAAGAACAAGAAAAGAGAAAAAAAGGCACTCATGTCACGAAGCCTTTGAGCGCCGGCTATAAAGCCCTTTAAGTCCAATATATCCGCCCAATGGCCATGTCTGAAGAAATGCACTGGAGGAATGGAGGAAGCACCGGTCCGATGAGATATCCTCTGTTTGCACGGTCAGTCAGTCTCTATAAGATCTCCAGAGACCCTGGGAACAGAGCTGCCAGGTAGCCTGGTACTCCTAAGAACCACCAAAAGAGGAAATGCAATTTTCCCTTGCCGTGAACGACGGAGGTCGATCACCCTTTGCTGAGGCACCAGTGGTACAGAGGAGATGCTGCTCATGACGATCGAAAAGGTGTCGAAATCTTCAATGAAAGTGTCCATACCTATCCAACATCAAGTAAAAAAAAGTGAAAAAGAGATGGATAAAAGAACATCGAATCGCCACAAGCAAAAAGACACATTAAGAAAAAATAAGAATGGCCAAAAAAAGAAAGTTTGTGGATTGGGGGCACCCGTGAATCCCATGAAGGTACAGCACCCCAACACCATATAGTCGTGTATATCGCCCCCGAAAGAAAGATGGAAGACTCTCTCAATCAAATCGGGATGATAAAAGAAAAGAAAGAGTCAGGATGATAAAAAAATGAGTCTAGATGATAAAAGAAAGAGAAAAGGAGTTAGATGATAAAAAAAAAAAAGTCTAGAGATAAAAGAAAAGAGAAAAGAGAAAGAAGTTGTGGATAAAAAAAAGGAGTCGTATTTAAAAAAGAGAGCCAACTGGAAGAAACAAGAAGAAGCAAAATGAGGGAAAAGCCCAAACACCACGAGGAGATCAACTACGCCCACCGTGAGTCGTCCAATGCCCAGATTCGACGTAGAAATGCCACGATCATTAAAATCAGGAGCAAAGGTAACAGAAAAGAAAAAAAAGAAAAAAGAAAAAAAGAAAAGAAAAGGTGTGAAAGCTTTGAAAGAAGATAAAGAAAAGAGAAAATGATAAAAAGCAAAAGAGAAAGAAAGAATGATGGTGGTGGAAATGGGAAGCAAAGGAAAAAAAGAAAATCTGGAACCAAAGGACAAAAGTAAAAGGCAAAATAAATAAGAAAAAAAGAAGATGGGGAGGCGTTATAGAATAGAGAGGAAGAGAAAGGTTTTTTTTTAGGAATGCAAATGAAAGAGGTAAAATAAGTGGAAATGGCGTGTAGAAGATGGTTTGTCGAAAAAAATGACGTGAAGCACAGGTTGAAAGATTTAATCGTTTTGAAATCCATCAAAAGGGAAGGGGACTTTCATCATGAGACAGGTTTTCTCTGATTAAATTTTTATTCAAATTAAAGTTATTGAACGCACCAGAAAAAAAGTGGAATATCGCCCATGTCACGTGCAGTTCCTCCAAGAGTTTCTTGTGCCTGGCCATATTGCCAAAGAAACTAGGGGATGTTGTTTGAAGGAAACATGAGGCCAATAATGAAGTGTCACGTGTCGATATTTAAGAAAATTGGCTTACCTCGGGTACCTTGGGTATCCCAGGTACCTGGGTACCTCGGCCACCCTAGGTACTTCTAGTGCCTCAGGTACACCATGTGGGTATAAAAGTCAAAAACATTCGTAAAATGTAAAGGATAAATGCGCCCAATCTCAAAACAATCGTTCAATACGTACAAAAAAATAAGGAATCGGTGAGAAAATCTGCGATGCTATAAAAGAGGAGACAAGGCCGACCTTGTGTGAAAATCATTAAAAAGTTTGATATTATGACAATTTGGACCAGTTTTCCACCACCTCGGCAAAATTACAGCTGAGAATTGTAGAGGCAATGCAGCGAGACCAACCACTACAGTAACACGTGAATACGCCTAAACTCTGTTTCACGTATTTTTTGAAATACAAGCGCTATACCTACTTAAAAATAAGAAGGCTCTGACACATGGTGAGATGCCCTCAAAATAACTTGTGGGGTGACGACCGAGGTACACCATATAAATACTCAAGTTTAATTTTTATCAAGTAAGTTAACACACAGACACCACCAAAAACTAAGGTTTCTTCAACCTCAAAACCTCCATTACTGAGCGCTTGCAAGCTCTCTAACCTGAGATAACCCAACTATGACTTAAGCGTTGGAGTGTGGTCGCCGGCCACCCCCTGCTCCACCTCTGACCTCTTTTTTGGTTGTTTCGCAGGTGTAAGACGATTTCTGTCAGCCCTCTACACCTGAAGTCGGGCCTCCGCCATATCCATCGCCACCTCAACCCTCCTTCACTCCACAAAAAGCCTATAAGCCCGTACACACCGAACAAGCAAGGCACCCCGCTCCCCAACAAAAAAAAAACTAATTTATTGTTCTTAGCTTGGTTTTGTAGTTTTTTATTCATTGACCCAAAATCACCAAAACGCACACTCGTTCCTAGCTATCCCAAAGGTGCGTGGCGTAATGGGATATTTTGAAAAATTCGCGATTATCGGATAGTGCGATCCAAGTGATTTGCCCGTGGCCCGAATTTGATTGAATTCATCAAATACCTTGGTATCTAATCCTTTAAGTGGGTTTATATCCACACTCGTTCTTTAGTTGATGTCATGGTCCATGATCCCAAGGTAGAATATTGTGCTTCCCAATGTTCTTTCTTGAAAAGGAGAAATCATAAAAAAAAAATGTGTGCTGACTAAAAGCGTCGAGCCCGGGACATCCAAACTTACATGCCTCGGTGGCGCCTCGTGAAGATTTAGATGGTATCACCACTAGATCCCTGAAATTTACAATGACAGGGGAGATGCACTTGTGCCACTAACATCAGTACATATTCCATTGATCCTGAAAGGAAGGCACTGATGGCCAAGATAAACATATTAAACTCATGTCGGATTAAAGGTAAAGATAATCCCAAAATCAAATGATCATATGACCGCCTTGTATATACCATTATTATATGAACCGATGAACCCATCACACTGTTTTAAACTTTAGTTAAACGATTCCAGGAAATAGAACAACTAATCTGTCATCCGGTTGGGATCTTATAATCATAACGAAACTTTGTTTTGACTGTTATCAGACACAAAAACATAACGGGACAATGTTAAAATCGTCTATTAATTTATATTTGAGCAATAAATGATCATTAATGAAAATATAAACTTCCGTAAATCATAAAGTGTCGTCAAAATACAGGCAATATCCTGTCAACTACAACATGCTCATCGTCAATGTGGTTGTTGTGCTCTTGGGTGCTTTGTCTATGATGTCGTGATGTTTCCGCCACTCCTTTTCGAACGGTTGATGTCACATGTAAGATAAAAAAATGAGTAAATACTGGCAAAATTATCGAGTTTCATAATGTTTTAAACTATGTATATACGCTTAATGCCACCTACACAGAACCCATCTTGGGATATTTGGCACGCTATCCTCCAAGTACTTCTAATACTTCAGAATTCTCTCGCTTATTGATCGTAGATGAACATTCCCTTGCCGTACATTTGACCAAATTTTATATTGGAATAACCTTTTACTACTTAGTAATTTTGCTAGTTGTCTTATATATATTGGTGATGTGTTGTCAATGTGCAAGTGTACACAAGTAATAAATGATAAATATCAAGATCGTCTCCACAGGAATTGATGTTATAAGATCTATTACAGCAATCTTAATAGTGCATTTTAGTAAACTAAATAAAACTAAATAGATGATGAGATTAAGATCTAATGAAATTAACAATGCAATAAACAGGATGCAATAAAGAGAATCTAAAGTCAAATACAAAGATATACTCAATGGCAAATTAGTAGTTGGGTTGTAAACTCACTTACTGGTTATTGATTATCTTTCAATTAAGACACATTACACAGATCTCACATCACTGGTAGGAATCTCTAATGCATCTCGATTGTCACATTTTGGATATCTTATATCTATATGCAATTTAACGGTGACTAGTTATTAAACTAACATTAGACATAGCATTATATGTTTTAGACTTTGACACTTACAAGGTGAATCCCATTTAGTTCTTCACTAATCTTAGGATTAAATATAAGCCCTATTCAAATATAGATTAACTAAACTGGGGGAGACCTAATTCCAAAACCCAGATATTATTTTAATTTGTTCCACAAGCTTTACATTTTAGGCTCCTCTCAGATAGTATCCACTAAATGGGTAGTCAAATCCAAATAGAAATTACAATAAATAAAAATTAAAAAAAATGCTACAAGATGTCCTGAGAAACATACACATGTAAGTCAAATAACCATTAAGCTATATTCAAACCCAATTTAAATAAAAGGTTTAGCTATATGAGCTTTAAAATAGTAATACAAGTGTTTATTATTAAATACAAATCAGAGAGAATAGAATATACAAATAAAAAGATCCAAAGAGCTCGCTTTTTGTTTTCTTTCCTTATCTCCTTCTCCACAAAATGCCTTGTTGGTAAATTTAAATCTCTTTTATTCTCTTTGCATGTTAACTGTCTCCTCTATTTCCTTAAAATGTGCTTTTATATCTTGGGATTAGAGCAACCAAAAAGTTGAGGGCACTTGTCTTTTCTTGGCATCCTAGGACCACATTCTTTTTGTGTTGTCACTTGTTTTGTTTGCACGATGCATGCATGCAGAGACTTTGTCTCATAGCACATGATAGTTTGGACAGCTTTTTTCTATATTTGATCCTGGATTGTCAGTAGCATTTGCTATGATATTCTCTCGGTTCATACTTGTTTTTGCTAATATGTATATAAGTCTTTTGTCATTTTCTATAGGTTTTTGCTACAATGATGCGATCCTTCTTCTACAGATCCTTTAACAGGCATGAGCTCTTGAGTCACTTATAATAATGCACTTCATCGTAGTACAAAATAATTTTAAACATATCAAATTGTTATAACTCTTTAAGTAATATTAATTTAAGCTTACAAATGACATGATAACTTTTATTTCATAGAGTTATCACATATAATACTTACAATATGATTGTGGTCATTGAAAAATGAATGCCCACATCATAAGTTAGTTTCAAAGAACCAAATGCCTTTCACCTTGGCATTGGGAACTTCGCTTTGTTTGTTTTTACACGGCCCAAAATTGTATCCTTTCTCATCATTTTGAAAAGTCAAGCCTATAATAAGCAAAGTTAAAAATCATAAAATACTTTTGAATGTATATATGGCACAAACTTCTGGAACTTTTTTACCAACCTCTTAACATGAATATTTATTTAACATTAATTTTGAAGGGATAAATAAAACTTGATTAAGATTAATATTAATCTTTAAAAGCTCTCAAATTATTTTTCATGTTTTTAAATAAATCATTATCTCAGACACATAAAAACAAGTTTTATATTTTAATGAAAAATGATTTTGTGAAATTAGTTGTTTTTCAAGTATATGGTCTAATTGGAAAAGTTTTGAAAACTTAAATCAATGCGATTGCTTCTTTGAAACTGGATAATTTATTTGGAAAAGTTTCATAGTGCTTGGGTCGTAGTATAATTACAAAACCTTTTGCGGTAAAACTATAATTTTAGAAAATAATTCACTATAGCAGTCACTGTAGCAAACAACTAATCAACATCTTGATAACGGCTAGCCGACATCGAACAGAATTGAAGAGTGGCCTCTGGACACTAACGGCGATCTGACATCTTGAAAACGGCGATCCGAAAATTTAAAATTTTGTCCAACGGTCACTTGCTCAAGTTAAAACAGCGATCCGACTTATAGTTAACGGTGATCCGACTTCAAGCAGAAAGTCAATAACGGCTATTTTTCAGCTCTAACTATGAATAAGCTCAATAAAATTCAAACAAAAAAAATTCCAACCATTATCATTTAGCAAATTATTGAGCATACAACTTTCATTGAACTTTAAATTCTTGTATACATCTCATTTACTCACACTTTAGAATTTCATTTGTAATCAAACACATTGTGTGAGAGATTTATTTTGTATTCTTTTTTAAAATCAAATTGAGAGGTTGTAAGTGTTGGGATACATTTAGGTTAAGAGATTAGGGATAATCTCTTGTTGTAAAGGTTTATTGACACTTTGGAAGTCAATTGTAAGAGTGGTTGAAGCCTTAGAGGCTTGCTTAGTGGAATCCTCAAGCCCGGTGAGCTTGGAGGCATGGACGTAGGCACGGTTAGCCGAACCACGTAAAAATCAAGTGTTTGATCTCTCTTCCCTTACTCATTTATTATTGTGCTTGATTAAATTTATTGTTTTTGTTCTTATTAAGGCAATAGATTTAAATTATTGTGTGGTTTGTTTTTATAAGTTTTAAAATCTCAATTCACCGCCCTCTTGGGTTGCTTAGATAGTATTTCAATTGGTATCAGAGCAAGGTTCTCTTATTAGGACTTAACCGTCTAAAGTAAAAGATCCATGGCAACCCAAAATGACTCTACCTTAAGGGAAGGACAATCCACAACTAGGCCACAATTCTTTGATGGTAATAACTACCCATATTGGAAAACTAGGATGAGAATCTATTTGCAAGCCCTCGATTACGAAATTTGGGAAGTTGTTTGTGATGGTTCATTCATGCCTTTGACTAAAAATGAAGTAGGAGATGATATTCCAAAACCTTCAAGTCAATAGAGTGAGTTAGAAAAGGAAAAGATGTATTTAAACTCCAAGGCTATGAATGCTCTGTTTTGTGCTCTTTATAAGAAAGAATTTCATAGAGTATCTAGTTGTGAGAGTGCTCAAGAAACATGGAATAAACTTAAAGTTGTCTATGAAGGGACAAATCAAGTTAAAGAGTCAAAAATCAGTAGGTACACTCGCCAATACGAATTTTCCCAAATGGAACAAAAAGAAAGTGTGTATTCTATGTATACGCGATTTACGAACATAGTGAACACCCTAGGACCCTAGGAAAGAATTTCTCGAATAGCGAGAAATTGAAGAAAATCATTAAGTCACTTCCAAAAGAATGGAGACTTAAAAGGACTGATATTGAGGAAGCCAAAGATTTAAATACCTTACCTATTGATGATTTAATTGGCTCTCTCATTTCATATGAAGAAGACTTGGCAGTAGAATAAGGGCATGAGGAGAAGAAGAAAAGTATTGCTCTCAAAGCTTCAAAACATGAGAGTGATGAGGAAAGTAAGCTGGAAGATGAGGAAATGGCTATGCTGACTAGGAGATTCAGAAAATTCTACAAGAAAATTAATGAGCGAAGAAAGTTCAGAAAGTTCAGAAACTTCAAGAACCAAAAGGAGAAGAAAGAGCCAATCACTTGCTATGAATGAAAAAAGCCTGACACATATGGTCTGAATGTCCTCTTCTCAACAATCTCAAGAAGAAAGCAATGGTAGCCACATGGGATGATAGCGATGAGGAAACGAGTGATGATGAAAAGCATCAAGAAATGACAAATCTAGCTCTCATGGCAATCGGGGAAGAATCATTGGATGAACTTGATGAGGTAAGTGATCTTCCTACATATGATGAATTACATGATGCTTTTAAAGAATTGCATAATGAGTAGATAAAAATTGGTAAAAAGCATACATGCCTTAAAAAGAAAATACTAAAACTTACAAATGAAAATGATGCCTTGGAAAAATGCAATGATTCTTTGAATGAGAAGATAAAAGAATTAAAATTAGAGAATAAAATGTTGCATAATAATATTAATTCTTCACATATATGCAAGTCATACTAGCCTTATAGTCTTGAATTAATGGCTGTCATGCATAAAAGTTCAATGAAGTGAATAAGAAGTAATAATAAGCTTTTATTCTTAATTCATCTAGCTAAAATCACAAGCTGGGATCAGAAAAATAGTCTTGAATCAATATGCCAAAATTAAGGAATCAAAAATGTGTCTTGTAATCTTTAATAAATTTCATCAGTTGTGAATCACAATAATCTTTATATTTATCTCTTAGTGAAAATTTCATCCAAAATCTCATGTTTCTAAGTCATTTGAACTACATCTCCTTGGTGATATCCTAGCATGGTCATATGAGCCTTACAGTAAAAAGAAATGGTAGAAGGTAAGGAATCTGTTAGAAATGAAGCTCAAATCTGAAACTCTATAACACATACGACACGTCACATTAATCTTTGGATTGAATATGACATGTCCGTCATAGAGGTTCAGAGGGCTGGATGACATTCTTGATCTGTCGGTAAAACAAATAAGTAACACACGTGATGCAACACGTGTATTGCTTATTCAAAACGACAGGGGCTTGTGCCGTTTTGTGCTCAAGAACTAATGGAGGCATAACACGTGGCTACTAGAGGTTCAAAAGGCCGTTAAAGGCTATTATCACGCGGGCAAAAACTGGGTTTCTTCACAACAAACCCAGGTGGCGTTAACAACTGACTGGTGCAGGGTCTTTCTAGATCCCTTACCTTGCTATATATATACATTTATAGTGAGGATCTCAGTGTGTGTGATTCTGCCAACACTTTCTCAGAACACCTTATCTTCAATAAGCTGAGATAGTGAAATTCTTCTTCTCCTTCACAGTGGATGTAGGCTCACTCTGTGGCCGAACCACTATAAATCATTGGTGTCAAGTGTTTGTATCTTGTCTCTGTTTTTCTTTGAGTTTCTTGTTTAGGTTACAATTAATTCATCAGCCATTAAAGCTAAGTATATTCTGGAATCTTGAGTTTATAAAGGTGTGGATCTTGGGAGATCCTAAATCAGTGCTTAATCTAGTTTAGTTTCAACAGGAATCTCCATCCAAAGTAAAAGGTCAACTTGGATTGTCTTGAGGCTAACGGCTCTTTAAATTTTGAAAATAAAGAGTTAAAAAAATCAGGTATGCTGTAAATAAAAAATATAATACAGGGAGCCAAATAAAATATGCCAAAAAGCATATGCCTTGCTCCAAGGCCTTATTGCTCAGATTTTGAGTACTCAAAATAAACACAAAAGCAATTAGTTGAGAGGTGAACTTAGTCAATACCTGATCAAGACCTTAACGTAGGAAGAATTTTCCCTTGCTATAAAGGCAAAAGTCTTTAAAGTATCTAGGATATTAAGATTACAGATAAAATGCTCATTTGTTGCAGTTCTGTCAGATCAATCTTTGTACTGATTGTCTCTTCTTGTAGCCACAATGAATCTCATGAAGAAGTCATCCCAGAAAAATAGAACAAATTAACATTCGTGATCAAGATTAATGGACAAATTGACAAAATAATGCTTCTTTGGATCCAAACTATGAGAAAAAAAAAACTTTTTTACTGGCCATTTGTCTCCCAAAAATTATGCAGAGAAAAGAAACGGAAAGTGAACCATTAATTGGTGCCCTTCAACAAACACACACTGTCTGAAGTGTCTCTAAAGTCTATATAGTTTGGGTTTGGCTTTTCCAACTCTAAGTTTTCCATCACAAATATGGCCTTTGATTAAGATATTAAAATGGTTGAGACAGAGACTTTTATTTTGTTTCAAAACTTTACATCCATTTCTCTAGTGCTGATGGTAAATCAACAATGCAGGCGCAAAACTTGACAGTGTTTGCCTATTGAAGTTTTGCGTTTTAATCGTTTAAGTCCAGGGCCGATTGGTTCTCGCATGTGACACACGTGAGTCACTTGCTCTCCGACCATGTCAAACTTTTGTTAAGTTTGTTAGAAAAGAGGAACGCTCTGGTATCAGTTTGTGGGCTTAAAACACCAGCTATTAAAGGCTGGTTTTTGGCATTAATTCAAGGATAGATTTGTGAATTTAGAGAATTAGAAGAGGTTTCTTCTTGTAAATTGTTCTCTGTAAGTTTTTAACAACAAAAGAAATCGACTTATTTCTTGGTTGGAATTAAGCCTTGGTGGCTGAACTATCAAAATCTGTGTGTTCGTCTTTTATTTGATCTGTTTCTTTGATTCTTATTACTCTTGCTTCAGTTCTTGAGTGTCATCTTGGTCCTGGGGTGTTTAATTTGTATGTAATAACAGATTCAAACCCAGCATGAAAGACAAAGTCTTCTTTTTTTGTTGTTTCCTCACTTTTTTATAATAAACAAAAGTTCTTTGATGCTTAAAAGCTAGGCCAAGTTCCATTAATTGTGGCACTGCTAGTGCTACGTGACCGAAGACTTCTAAGGCAATGACTAGAGAACTGATGTCTTGTAAATCAAGCCACTATAAACATTTAGTCCCCCTTACTTTTGGAAATTCTTTAAACATAGGCCCTAATCCAATTCCTCAAATGTTTTCACGTCGGTCCCATATGCTGATACTTCCCACTAGCCCTAATTTCTTTCTGAAAATCTTTAGTATCTCTAATGATCATATTGCCAGCACTATGTAGCTGAGCTAGACGTGAGGATTAATGTAAAATGGGCTTGTTGTTTTTAGTTTTTGCAAAGTGAAGCTAGCGTCTTTGAGGATTTGAGGTTGAGTGGCTGTCTTTGTTGCATACAACATAATGAGCCAAGGTCCTCAAACACATGACTAATAGTCCTTTGTTGTTTCCTTTAATTGAACACTCAAATAACACATAGGCAATATTTTATTGAGAGAAGAAACCATTGCAACTTGCAACCAGTTAGAGGAGACACTGCTGACATATGCCTTATCATGTGTTCAGAACTAGAACAATATTTAAATAGATAGAACAGAGCAACTACTACAAGTTTGCGCAAAAAAAATAAACCAAGCTAAATACGAATTTATTGCAATTATCTACATTGTTGGTCTTGATTCTGGACTTGCATCTTAAAATGATAATGAAAACTCCATAATTGATATCGCTTGCCTGAACAATCCGCGATGGAGGAGGAAGACGAGATCCAACATTTCATCGAGTAGTATGTTGATGATCGAAGATGAAGACAAAAATTGAGGAAACAAAATCATGGATGCTTCCCTTTATCACTTCCAATGCTAACACTCTAAAGCCAAAACATCACATTTTTCTGTAATCTGTAAGCATATTTCCCAATAATATATAACATGCTTTAAATATTAAGTGCGGAAGTTTGAGAACTTAACACTCCAGCCATTGATGTGCCCATTCAACTGTTCACTTTCCGATTTTGATACTTCTGTAGCTTTAGTAATCAGTAAACGATGGTGCAGTTTTATTTTATTTTATTACAAACTGCAGGGACCAAAATCGTTTCCACCATCTCTATTTATTCTATCGTCTTTCCATCAAAGATGAAATGATGGTAATAATTCTTAGCTATCATAAATCTAACAGCTGGCATTTCTTTTTCTAAATATGGCAAAGGAAACTCAGTGGAATGTTGGGCCAAGCTGAAACTTCATTTAGAATACACCTCAACAGCCAGGTATCAGCCAGGTGTCCAACATAATCTTCATTGTGTAAGTAATCTCTGCAAAGTGAAGGACAAATGTATACATAACCTGTGTGCTCCATGCAACTAGTTATAAATTGATCAAAACCACGGCGTAATCCAACTTACCTGGTGCAATGTATCCGTTAGTGCCTGGAAATTCATTGCAATTGGACGAGTCTGGTCTTGAGAAACTTGAAATTTCCAAAGTCAGAAAATATGAGCTTCATATTCCAAATCCAGCAACATATTCTTGCTTGATGTGTCTCGATGACAATTGGTGGAAAGCAATCATGGTGCAAGTAAGATAGACCATCAGCTTCTTTAGCCGTTCATTCTCTGACTCCAACCCAGTTCTTGTGCTGCTGCATCATTGCTCAAGATGGCGGCCAATCTACCACTTTCAAGAAATTTATAAATTAACCAAAAAAGGAGTGTCGAAATATTTTAACAAAAACCATAAACTTCACAATGTTTTCAATGTCGCATCTCTATCAATGCTTCAACTTCAGTCAAGAATTCTTTATGATCTGCCACTGATCCTCAGGGAAGTGGCGAGGAATGACAGCAATGATTTCCCAAATGGTAGCTCATCTCTATAAACATTTCCATGTCCACCGTTTCTAATGCAAAACTCTGCATCAAAATCCTTTGTTACTTTAATGATTTCATCGCACATGATTTTCCTCTCGAAATTTAATATCAAAAGCAATCCCTGAATGTTCTGTTGGCTGCTCTGTCGTTCTGAGTCTGACTTTGTTTTCAAAAACAAAGCAAATTGCTATCCTGTGCTACTGAAACAAATAGTACTCCTAAAAAAGAGGAATAGTATTATGATCCACTTGGCTCTAGAACTATGTTTGTATGACCTGGAGAGCTTTACATGCTTGCAATCCTTTCACGCTTCAACTGGAGCTCCTATTAGAATTGGGCCCTATAATTAATTTTATGATACGTCAATGAATGACAAGCCATGCATTCCTTCAAAGCAATTTGGAATGAACCAGAGAGGTTGCCGTGGGAGAGGTCAACCTTTCCAAGTTTCCGTACAGATCGGATACGGCATTCTCTTCTAAGAAGAAAGCTGACTCAAATCTTTATTCTGAAAGTTGAACTACCTTCTCCAATTCCTTTGGCAATTCTTGAAAACTGGTTCTTGCTCAAGTCCAAGTCGTGCAATTTTCAGCAATTTGCCTAGACTTTCTGGGATTGAACTGATGAATCTATTTATAGACAAGCTGATGTACTCAAGTTTAATGAATGAGCTGATTTCTGGAGGTAGATGTCCAGCAAATTGATTCCATTTCAGAATGAGCTTGGTTAGAGAATTTAATTTTCCAAGGTCATTTGGAATCTCCACAAATAAATGATTAAACAAAAGATCAAATGCATGTAAGTGAGATGATTTTCCAATCTCATGGTATATCTCCAGTACTGTTATTCATCGAAACATTGAGAGTGCCTTAATTTTGGGCATTTATCCCAAATAGATGAGATTTCACCACATAAAAATTGTTGCAGCTGAGATCTATGAAATTCAGGTTAGGATAAATATCCAAAGCTTCTGATATATTTCCACTAAGATTATCTCCATCAAGGCACACTCTGACCAAGTTTGTAGCAATTTCTCAGCTTTTAGGAATTGTTCCGCGAAGATGGCTTTCACTGACACCAAAAACTCTCAGTGCTCCACCTCGACAAAATGTTGTGGGGTAAATAACCAGAAAGTGAATTATCAATAAGAACAACCGAACCGAATTGTTCAGTTTACATAAAGGAGGGATTGTGTCATTCAAATAGTTGGAGTGCAAGAAAGAACCTCCAAACGAGTTAGAAGGCAAATCTCAGAAGGTATTATTCCAGAAAATCATTAGCATGTAGAGAAAGGAACTGAGCTTGAAGAGACTACCGATTTGAGGCGGGATGATAACAAAATAATCATTAAAGCTGAGATCAAGAAAAGCAAGATGAGGAAGCGATGAGAATGAGAACTACGAAGCGTATCACTGGGGTGCGTTTGGTAATGATGTGTGGCAGCTGGGTTGCCAAAGCCCAGCTCTCAAGGTGTTTGATAAACACCTTACAGCTAGGTTTTGGCAGTTCAACAGGCATTTTTTTCAATTTTAGTCCAGAATGATGGCTTTTTTCAATAGTCTTAAAAATTACAGCACCTCACCCTAAACGTACCCTTAATCTTGTATTTGTGAGGCTGATGTTGGTGACTCTTCCAGCGTCATTGGAACTGATTCTGACCAAGCACACAGGCTTAACTTATTGGATGGAACATTTTGTGGTGAGGTTAACCCGGACGGAAGGAGAGATTTGTTATGGCTTTAGGCTGGTTTTCCATTTTTAGAAGAGCTTGAGCCTCTTCAACCGAATCAGAAGAACCAGGAAGTGAAAATTTAATCTAAAAGATAGATCAAGAAGACAGGTAAAGCAACTATTGTATCAAGATTCAAGAGTGGGTGACCCCTTTGTATTGAATTGGAACAATGGCTCAGAAACATGCACACTGGGAGCTAAATTTATAGAAACAATACAAGAGAATTAAAACTGATTCAGGGATTGAATATCGATTTGAAGTCAACAAGTCAAGGCGTCAAGTAAAAGCTTAGTGAAACAACAAAGAAGAAACGAAGAAAATTCCGGGAAATCACTGTACTACAACTGGGTCTTTTTATTGTTATACTGTTATTCACTACAACAAAACAGGTATCTGCGAAAATTTGTTAAAATATTCACAAATTTAAGTTATTAAAATATTAAAAATTATTATTTTACTAAAATTTTGTAAATTTAATTTATTATAATACATGGCTTTTCTTAAAATTAGAAAAAAATTTCATCCAACTTACCTGTTAGGATCCTACAGTAGATACAGAAAACACACCGCTCCTTGAATTCATTTTATCACTTCAATATAATCCTCGATAAATTTTTAAACCCGATTCCACCATTGATTGATGCTCAATCATTTACAAAACACTCAGTTGAAGGGAAAATTGTAGTCCATTTAAGTTCACATTACATATATTCCCTTCGAGAATAGCTTAGTTGGATTGGATTCCCCTCACACTCAGGAAGCTTTTCATTTTTCGTTTCATAGGGTGGGATGGACTTAAGGTAAAGGTAAATGGGAAAATAAAAAAGGACATGGTTCAAATAGGAAGTGTGTTTTTTTATGTTGCTGCATGGTAAATGCTCATTTAATCTCTATATTTTAAATAAAAACTCTAAATTTTACATTTTTAAAAATATCTCAAGACACCGCTACTCTGAAATATATTACATTTCTAACCTTATTTTTTCTTTATTTCTATAGTAATACACTTGCAAAAATATCTCGAATGAAAAAGTAATTCATGAAATTAGCCTTAAAATAAAATAAAAATTAATTTATGTTTTTTGTTATTGTTTTTACTTTTTTAGGATTAGCTTAGTAAAATTAAAATTTTAAATACGATTATTAGTAAGATTGTTGAAAGATATTAAAAATTAGTTTAAGTTGGCTATTATTAATTTATTTATAAACATTTATTAGCAAGATTATTTGCAAATTAAAGATACAAAAATACTAGTTATTTCATACTAATATATAATAGTTAATTTACTAATAGATAATTATTTGTTAATTTACTATTTAATTTTTTTAGAGATAAATTCATTAATGTCAAGAATATTGTTGTTAGGATATTATTATAAAAGAAAAGAAAAAGTAAGAGTAAGGATATAGTATATTTAATAACAGGAGTATATTAAAGTACTTTTTAAATACAAAAACTAAACGAATATTTAAGTTAAAATATAGGTAATAAACGAGGCATTTATCCACTACACATTTGTGTTTGAAAAAGCTAGATCTGTTTTTTTGCAATATGACCGCATGGTATGGTATATATGTTTAATGTGAGTTTATGCCTATTTCCATATCACTTACCTTATTAATTAAATTTTTCTCCCACACACAAATTATACATTCATTCTTTTCAGGCATTAGACAATTTCGTTTTTTTCCCAGTCTGAGTTAGACACTTGGTAGTATTAAGAAATTAAGATGCAATCCGCATCTCTTTCTTTTCCGCCTGATGAAAGTTTTAGATTCTGCCACATGTCTCTACATTTTCTTTTGTTAGCTAGCAATAAGAAAATAGAAAATATGAATGTAGCCTATGTGAGACGGCAAAAATATAAAGGCTCTATCTCCTTAATTTTCTTCAATTTAATTTGAAAACAATAGACATGTTGCTGTTGACTATTGGCTCAAATTAATTCCTATTTTCACGATGTAACACCCAATTCGAATAGTATAAGCGAGATCGATTTAATTTTCTGATATCAACATATACTCATTTTTCGCTCCTTTTTTTGTTTTTGTGAAAACCATGTGACAAAGTTCTGATATTACTCTTATTTTCAACTACTCTTTTATTGACATTTATTATAAATTATATTATTATCATTTATAGAAACTAAATAAAAAATTAAGCATTAAAAACAAGAAATATATGTTTTGATATGAGAAAAAATTAATAATAAAATTTTTCTTGCACTTATTTATTTTGTGAAATTTTTCTTATAATAAATATATAAGAAAGTTATTATAAAATGATATAAAACTTATTATAAGAAAATTTGAATGACAAATAAAATTTATTATAAGATAAATAATAAAATATTTTACCTATACTTTTTACATTTAATTTTAAAATATTGCAAAAATGTTTATTATAAGAAAATGTTCACAAAATAAATAAATAATAAAAAAAATTATTATTAATTTTTTTGCTCATATCAAAACATATATTTCTTTGTTTTTAATACTTAATTTTTTTATTTAGTTTTATTCACTTATAATTTATTTAATTTAAAATAAATATAAATAAAAAAGTAATTAAAAATAAGGGTAATATTGTAAAACTTATGTTGTCAGGAGGTTTTGGCTATTATAAACACAAGAGGAGGGTAAATGGTATATGTTAACTACCGAGGGGAAAAGGGCAATCCCTAGTATAAAAATAGCATAATTTTGATTTTTTATTAAAAATAATTGAAGTTAAAATAATTTTGTGGTATTTTAGTATTTTTACCTTATAATAAGACTAAAGTAATCAAATTAATTAAACATATATTAAAAGCACCTTAGCAGTCAGAGATAGTCACGAGACCTTGCAAATTGATTTACAAAAAAAAAAATTAAAGAGGATTTTATTTGTCTAATTATCCAAATTTCTTCTTTATTTGGAATTATTGAAATTAAGTAATGTGAATTATTATAATTTTTTTGAAGTGTGGGGTAGATTAGATTAGTCACCACACTTTTAAATATGGATGAGGATTCTTTCTTTCTTTTGTTTTTTTTCAACTCTGTATAATAGTCTTTTCTTGTTAAATAAGTGGCTAAAATTGAGTTTTAAATTTTAATGTTAACAATCAAGTCAATTTTTTTTTTTACTTTATTTACAATTAAGCTATTTTTTTAAATAGATTTAAAAACAAAGAGAGATTACGAGGAAAAAAACAAGAAAAGGAACATAATCCTTTAAATATACGCAATGTAATTACTTCTTCCAATCAAATTTTGGTATTCTATGATTATAGTCTGTGGGGATGGGTTGTATTCAATGGTACTTTCATGATCACATGAATAATTCTCTCATTCCCCATAATATAATTATTCATATCACAAAACGGTTGTGGTCCAAGTCTAAAATGAAATGGACGAATAATGCCATTACTGAAACACCACAAAATGGTAGTGGTTACACCCATTACTGAAACATCTTAATCAAGTATGAGTTACCTGTACGTGTAATCTTAATGGGTCATACGTAATTGAGGGAGTTTACAAGGATTTCAAAGGGGGTGTTTCCACAATCACCAAGTACACCTACATGCAAAATATAAATCCTGAAAGGAAGAGGCATAAAAAAATTGGAGAATAGATTTATCATGGGCAAATTTGCTTGACGTTCCTGGTTCGGTGTTTGTACACTTGAATTTGAGTAATAAAATTATGGAGAGTGACGTTTAGTAATATATTTTCTCTCCTTTTTTTTTCTTTTTCACTTGGTTCCTTGGTTTTTAAATTACTTATATATTTCTAACAAATTGTTCTTTGATCTCTACAGTCTAAATCAATTATCCTACTAGTCATTTTTCTTTTGGATACATTGATATATTACAATCAAAACTCTACTGATTTTTACAATTAAAGATCAATCGGGACTCTCCTAAATAATCATATTACAAAGATAGTCCAATGTCAATCCTCACTAAAACCTGGAGGAAGTCTACCATTTGTTAGTATTAGAGGAAGATCGATTCTATCCCAATGTGAAGAGACAAATAAACCCATATTATATAGTGGGAGTCGAGTCTCAACGCTAGCATCACTGGGACTCATGAGTGTGCCAATGCGCTTATCCTACTAGTATTTATATTATAAAAGATTGTCAAAAGAGCCCCTTGTTGTCTCTATTCGTACTAAAACTTACTGATTTATTATCTATTTTGCGCTAGTGGCATGTCAGATGTTGTTTAAAGTTATATTATTTTACCCTTAAAAAGTGACATAGACAGTTACGAAAATAACTAAGACGGTGTTTTGGAAAATTTAAAAAATATAAGGACTAATTGAATAAATGACTTAAAATATAGATATTAATTAAAAGAACATTTATTCTATTCTTGATGCTATAATTTTAATGTTCAAATTTTACTGTTTAATTTGAGTTGTAATTTTCCAATAGATTGTACAGAAAGTGAAAAAGTTTTCTTGATTGTCAACATAAAATACAAATCTTAATCTTGGCCACTTACATTATGCAAAAGAGAGGCAATGGGGGGATTAAAAATTAGATACATAAACTCAATTTTGGCTACTCAATCTTAGTGACTCATAGAACTCAATCTTGATAAACACATTGAATTAGTCTGAAAGTAATGTCATGATAATAAGAGAATACAAATTAAAATTATATTTTTCCGTCACAATTTTAAAATTATATTTTTCTGTCACAATTTTAAGATCAAGGATGTAATGGTTATATTTGGAAAGGAATAAACAAAAAAAATTAATTTTTTTGGGAACCCAAGTGTCTTCCTTCCAATCAGTTCAGAGGATTGACAATAGAAACAATCTGATATGATTATAGAGGAAGGTTAAAATTTACAGAAAATGTTCATTTAATCCCTATATTTTGGACGAACTATTAGGTCAGTCTTATTTTGAAAAATGTCTCAAAGTATTCCTACTGTTAAATATGTGACACTCAGACTCTTATTTTTCTTTGCTTTTATAATAATACCATTGCGCAAATATTCTTGGTAATATTAATTAATTTATCTATAAGAATAATTAATTAACAAAGTAACCCTAAAGATAAAATAAAAATAAATGTAAATTTTTTAGTATTTTAATTCTAGAATTAATTTGATGAATTAATTTTCATAAATAATTATCTGTAAAATTATTGCAAAAGGTATTAAACATTGTTTAAAATTGAATTAAGGATTATATTGCAAATGAAAAGGAAAAAAAAAATAAGGGTATGAGTATCACATATTCAACAAAAAGATGTTTTAAAGTATTTTTCAAAATATAAGGAATAAAGGAGTACTTAACCCAAGATATAGTGACTAACAAGTATTTGCCTTAAAATTTATAGTGTTATGAGAGAATTATATAAGCAAAATCGACTAAACCATGAAGATTAGCTTGTTATCATGAACTAAACCACCATATAATATTTTTTGTGCTCATTGTTGCTTAGATCATATCATCATATCTCGTTGGGGTGTGACATTTGACATTTTCATTTATATTTAATAACTAAAATATTTTTGTTTGGTCATGTTAAGCTACGCAAAGTATAATTTCTCAGTTTTTAATTTCTTCACATGCTAACGATATGTAATTAAATTTAAAACAACGATGACGATTGGTTGGGATAAAACATATCTAAAATTCAACCATAAAAAATATTAAATTTATAAGTCAACTTTTACAGGTTTGTGAATACAATTCTTGTTTGGTAAGTAAACCTGGTTCTAAACTTGTCATTATATAGGATATTGTAAACTATTCGTAAAGATAACGAAAGCAATAAGACAGTACGTATGCAGATTTGATTTCCCATTCGTTGTTACTAAATAAATTTTTAACAATATTTTTACAAAAAATTAACTTGAGGTCGCGTGCATTTCAATACTCAATAGATAATTAAGTCATGAAGCTAGCAATTAATCACAACAATTTATTTAGCCCCAAGAGCCAAATACCACACATGCAAATCCGTGATATGCTTTGCCTTCCCACTCTTTCCTAAAAGCTTTTCCTAAAATAAAAGATTGAACAACAATAAGCAAGACAAAAACCATCACTATGACAAAACATTAGTGAAAAACAAAGAGAAATGGGAAGAGAAAATTACAGAGCTCATGTCTGATAGTTCCATATCCAAGCCAAGGTCACATAAAACCCCACTTTCCAATTTGCCAAACAACAGCTTCTAAAGGTCTGAAAATCACTTTAGCCTAACAAACTTATTTACAAATCCACAAAGCCATCACAGCCCGCCGGTTCAGTTCAAATCGACACCATATCGACGGCTATGATGATGGCGACTTACGAAAGCTGAAAGCATCCATGCTTTTTCAAAAATATGGAAACTGCAGGCTCAAAAACCCTAGCTGAACTCATCACAAAACACAAAAGCACTTCAAACCCTATTGATTGTGTAGTCTATGACGCTTTTCTTTATTGGGCTCTTGATGTTGCAAAAGGTTCGGGTTTGTTTGCTATACTTTCCTCAAACTTGTGCTGTTAACTTTATATATTATCTTGTTCATCATGGATTGTTAAGGCTTCCCGTTTCTTCGACGCCGGTTTCGATTCGGGGTTGCCGTTACTGGAGCTAAGACATGCATCTTTCATTGGTGTTCAAGGGCAATATCCTGCTTACTTTGAGATGGTTTTGAATCAATTCTCCAACGCAGATAGAGCTTGATCTTTTGCTTATCAATACGTTCTATGAGTTGAAAAGAGGTAAGTAGAGTTAATTTTACATCTAATGATAACTTTTAACTTAGTGTTATTTTATTTTATTTTTTCTAAAACGGATTTTGTAGTATATTTGCATCCAAAGACCCTTTTTAAAAGTACTTGGCAGTAATTAGTTATTTCTAAAATGTAAGCGCTTTTCTAAATGTTTCTAAGATGATTTTAAACTAGGGAGGATGACACTTTCATTCATCTAAAATTTGTTTTATCATTTTGGTTCCGAACAAATTTTATTCTTCATGTCGCTTCTGGCGTTGAAACTTGAGAAAATAAATGTCATATTTTCACATACCCATAAAAATATGCGGGAAGTGTGAAATCCAATAATCGATTTTGTGAATTATAAATAGTTCAAAAAATATTGAATGATAA
Organism: Citrus cavaleriei; assembly: GCA_030448935.1. Taxonomy (NCBI): domain Eukaryota; kingdom Viridiplantae; phylum Streptophyta; class Magnoliopsida; order Sapindales; family Rutaceae; genus Citrus; species Citrus cavaleriei. The sequence continues at coordinate 23,251 of JAUJEM010000225.1, forward strand.
GCTCTAGGCAATTTTGAAATCACTAAAACATTTTCACAAACTTTTATCTAAACAGGTGGCGGATTCAATGGCTAAATTCTGTCCAGTGCTCACAATTGGTCCAACGATTCCATCTTTCTACCTAGACAGCAGAATCCAAAATGACAACGGTTACGATCTCAATCTCTTCACATTAGGCAAATCAATCTGCATCAATTGGCTCAACAAAAAGCCCGAACGATCTGTTGTTTATGTGGCATTCGGAAGCATGGCTTGTTTAGCCAATAAACAAGTGGAAGAACTGGCGTGGGGCTTGAAGAAATGTTCTTTTTATTTCCTGTGGGTAATAAGAGACACAGAGGAAACAAACAAGCTCCCAAAAGGGTTTGTTGATGAGATTGGCGATAAAGGTTTGATTGTCAATTGAGCCCTCAGATAGAAGTCCTTTCAAATAAAGCACTTGGTTGCTTTTTAACACATGCTGGTGGAATTCAACTATTGAGGCATTGAGCTTGAGGTGCCTATGGTGGCGATGCCACAATGGACGGATCAGCCAATGGACGCGAAGTTTATTGAAGATGTTTGGAAGGTTGGAGTTAGGGTTGGGGTTGATGGAGATGGGATTGTGAGAAGAGATGCTATTGAGAGTTGTATTGGAGAAGTGATGGAGGTAAAAGTGGAGAGAAATGAAAATGAATGCTAAGAAATGGAGGGACTTGGCTATTGAGGCAGTTAGTGAAGGTGGTACTTCAGATAAAAATATTGATAATTTATGTCAAGTTTTACCACATAGAATATCTTTATTTCTCACGTCTTCGTTTTTAATTTCGGAAAATTTATATTTGATGATGAACATATGATGCTAATGATCAATATTACTTCCAATTTATATCAATTTTTTCCTTGCCAAATACATAAGTGTGGCAGTTAATAGATAAAAATATAAAAATTCTTGAACTGCAAAATATATTCTTCTTGTTAATTTGGGCAGGAGGCATTGGTATGAAATCCCAGCCCAATTTGATTTAACATTTACTTTAATTTTTGACTTTGACTGTTTAACTGCTATGACTAAAAAGCATAAGTTTACAAAATGTCTATAATAAATATACACAAAGTTTCCAAATCCTTAAATTCTCATTATAAACACCCCTTAAAACTCCAACCTCAAATCATCTCAGAATTCATTACAAAACAGAACAGCACTTGTTCCATTTTTGTCTAAATTATTCCATCATTGAAAAATCTCCAATTTTGCAGTGGACATGCTGATGTACTGAAAATTCTTTCATAGCTAAATTCTTTCAAAATCTATTAAAAATAGTTTACTTTTTCAGACAATGTCAAACCTACCAAATCATTTTCTGCTTTGAACATACTTACTTTGAAAATATAAAACAATTTATCCATTAATCATAAAATCATGAAAATGTTTAAATCATACTGCACGTATATTCAAATTAATGTTTCAAATTTCATAACTTTTGAAGAAGTTTAGGTATAGGACGATAAAATAATTTCACAATTCATGATATTGGAAAAAGGGATTTTAGGTTCCATACTTATGTTTGAAAAATCATATAAATTTAAGTCTTATTTGATTAACTTGAAACAAATTTGAAAACATTCTTAAAGATGTCTAGCGTTTAATATACAAAACTTAGAATCAAAATCAATTTGTACTAATTACTATTTCAAAAACAACCCCTGTCAGGATATTTTCTTGCAAAATCTATTATTGCAACTACTACCTGTTTGATCTCATGTTTCTTTCCCCTATTTTACTTGTCTATGAAGAAGAGTTTCTTCTTCTTGTCTTCTTTCACTTCTTTTCGGTCTTTCTCTCTTTTTCTTCTTTCTTTCTTCTTTCTCTCTCTTCTCGCTCTTTTCTTTATCTTTCTTCCTCTCTTTGCCGATCTCTCTCTCTCTCTCTCTCTCTCTCTTTCTTGCAAAATGAATATGGCATATTTTTCTTTTTATTCTTAAGTGCTAGCCTAGCTAAGAGCTGGGAAAAGATTAAAATACCCTTATCTATTGAAATGACAAAAATTTCCTAGAAGAGATGGGTTATTATGACTAAAATTCCGTAGAAGAATTGGGATATTACACAATTAATGGCTAACGGCTACATATAATTTTAATTAGGAATTGAATATTTCAGTACTGATTTGTGTTAAGAAGTCAATAAAATGGCTTCCAAATTCAAAATTACAAGTTGTAGAATATTTAGAATTTGACAATCCTGCACCGAACGAAGAAAAATTGAAAAGTTAGCAAAATTTGTCAAATTGATAGAGATGAAAATTGACAAATTTTAGAGGGGTTAGGTGGAATAGTACAAGCTTGAAGCCTATAAATTGAAGCCATTTCTTTGTTCCAAATCATTCCTAAATTTGTTAAGTTTATAAGTTTCTAAGCTTTTGAGAGAAGTGAGAGAAGTGTATGCGGAAAATTTGTCTTTCTGCAGAGTGTGAGTATTAGGTATATTTTGGTTTTGAAAGTGAGATTCGTTACTCAAATATTGTACTCAAATAATTGTTAATAATACAATGATTTTCTCTTGCTCCCGTGGACGTAGGCATATTGCCCGAACCACATAAATTTTGTGTCCTTTTAATTTTTGTGATTATTTGGTGCGCTTAATTCTACATTCACACACAACAAGTGGTATCGAGGCTGATAGTTCGAATCAGGTATGTGCGATCGTGTTCACGTCTGGTGGAGACGGCCATTTGTACTTGGAAGCCGAGTTTATTGTAAGTAGTGTGTATTTCTGCATGTGTAGAAAAGTTTTGTCAATAAGGCGATAAGAGCAAAAAAGTCTAGGTTTTAAGTTGGATGTTGTGATCCTTTTATTCTCTAGGAACTTTCTTGGTGCATTTATTCATGAAATTAACATCATAGAAAAGTTTTGTCAAAAAGTGATAATAGCCAAAGAAGTCTAGGTTTTAAGTTGTTTGTTGTGATCCTTTATTCTCCGGGAACTTTCTTGGTGCATTTATTCACATGAAATTAACATCATAGAAAAGTTTTGTCAATAAAGGCGATAAGAGCCAAAGAAGTCTAGGTTTTAAGTTGGTACATTGTGATCCCTTTATTCTCCCAGGAACTTTTCTTGGTGCATTTATTCCGTGAAATTAACATCATAGAGGCTGCTTTTCAAGTGAAATTAATTCGTTGAGAAAATGGTAGAAGGTGAAACTTCTAGAATTGGGGAGAGATCTACCGAGACTATTTTAGGAGACACTTTAAGTAGGAGGTGAGGTTTGTCAAATCGCTATTCAACACCTGTTACAGGAGGCCAAAAGAGCGATGTTGAAAATTTTGATGGAAAAATCAACTTGCATGTGGAGGTGCGAATTATGGATGCCTTTATTCGTCGATCTCGTTATTGTTCTGAAAAATAAAAGACACTTGTATAATGAAGAAATTTGGGATTGTATGAACAAGAAAGCATATGGTCAGATCATATCTTGTTTGACCCAAGAGGTGAAATTCTTGGTGAAAGATAAGGAGTATGCGATGACTTTGTGGCATACATTGGAGGAGAAGTACCTTTCCGAAAAGTCTTGAAAATCACACTTCATGCAACGAGCCAAGTATATGGCTTTCGAATGAAGCTTGAGGTGTCAATGCACAATCATGTCTCAAGATTTGAAAAGTTACTTGCTGATTTGAAGAATCTTGATGAAAATATTAAGGATAAAGTTAAGGCTATGATTTTGTTACACTCACTACCAAATGAATATAGTCATTTCGTTACTACCTTGATATATGGGAAAGCGTGATCATCTTCAAAGATATTTGCACAGCATTGACCAATTTAGAAATTCAGAATAATGATAAACATTCGAAAGAGCATCGTTTGAAGCATTGTTAACTAGAGAAAGGGCGATGGAGAAAAGAAGAAGCTTGGTGGAAAGAATTCGATCCAAATCGAGAAGTATAAATAGCTCGAGACGAGTGTGCTTTTTGTCATGGAAAGGGTCATTGGATGAAAAGATTGTCCAAAGGCTCAAAAGAGAGATGAGAAGAAACCAAAGAAGCTGACAAACATGGCAAGTAAAGATGAGGACTTCGATTATTCACTAGGTGTTACCCTCGCAAAGATATGGGCTAGTTCGAGTAAGTAGATACTTGATCTTGGAGCAACCTATCATTTGTGTCCCATTAAAGAATGGTTTACTGATTTTCGTGTCCTGGAACTCAGTGCGATTGTGATGGGAATGATCAACCTTGTCGCACAATGGGGATAGGTACAATTCGGCTCAAGTTATTTGATGGAATGGAAAAAAACTCAAAGAGGTTAGATTTTTCTAGTTTTAAAGAAAATCTAATTTTTATGGGTACTTTGGAAGCTAAAGACTATAAAGATTACTATCGAAAATGGCACAATGAAGTTTACACATGGGGCTATGGATTTATTCTGTGATTCAACGTCATAACTTGTATTATTTGAAGGAAGTACAAGTGATGAAGTAAACACTTGTGGGCAGCGAACGGCACTAATAAGCTATGGCATCTCAATGACTGCACATGCTAGAGATAAGTCTTTGCAAACTTTGATGAGGCGAGGCTTTTAAAACATGTTAGAAACTATAAATGAAGTTCTGTGAGCATAGTGTGGTAGGCAAGAAAATAAGGGTCAAGTTTGGCTTTTTGTAATCACAATACTTGTGAGATCTTTGAATATGTTCACAATGATGTACGGAGACGGAAAAATTGGTGGAGACTCAGTTGTGCGGAAAGATCAAAGTATAACGTTCGACAATGGGTGAATATACTTCTGATCCATTCTTGCAAGTATGCGAGTGAGGGATAAAAAATATTTACGGTGAGACATACTCGCAACAAAACGATGTGGGCGAGCATATGAATCCACTTTCTTGGAGAAGGTATGGTGTATGTTATCTAATATTGGTTTAGATAAAAAAAAAAATTAGGCTGAGGCTATAAGCTATGCTCGTCACTTGATAAACTAGTTGCCTTCTATTGCAATTAGAGGTAAAACTCCTATGGAAATGTGGTTTGGAAAGCATGCACAAGACTATAATTCCCCTTCGTATATTTAGGTCATAAAACTTATTATTATGTCAAAGATGGTAAACTAGATTCTCGTGCTAGAAAAGCTATCTTTGTTGGATTCAAAGGTAAAGTAAAGTCTTTAAACTTTGGGATCTCTGAGATAAAAAGTTTGTTTGTAGCATAGATGTCGCGTTTGATGAAGTTTCAATGATGAAAACTTCCAAGTTCTCAGCAGTGGATTACAAGACCACAGGAGGTATTACTTTGGGTGGAGTTTGATGTAACTTCATATGTACTAATTAGTTCTATATCAGAGAAGTGTTAAACTATGGAGGCGACACTCGAGTTGAAAGAGATTATTTCTTCGATGTCCCACAAAATGAAGAAACAATTGATGATGTAGATATGATGATTCTATAGCAATAAGGAGGCCAAGAAGAGAGATAAAGAAACTATGATGACTTACTAAAGATATGGTGGTAGCCTATGCACTTCGAGTTATTGATGGTGACATCCCCAACACTTTCAATCAAGCATTACGCAGCGGTGAAAGTGATCGGTGCAAGTTAGCCATGGAGAAAGAGATGAAATCTCTCCATCAAAATTAGACTTATGAACTTAGGAAGTTTCCAAAGGGAAAAAGGTTATTGGCAATAAATGGGTCTATACCAAGAAACAAGGATCTCCAAATTAGACAACTCTTTGATACAAGGCAAGACTCGTAGCAAAAAAAGGCTTTACTGAAGGAACGCATTGATTATAATGAAGTATTCTCTCCCGCTTATAAAACATACTTCCATTCGTATCCTACTTGCCTTGGTAGTTGAATATAAGTTAGGGAGTTGGCTCAATTGGATGTTAAGACTGACATTCTTGCATGAATATTTAGAGGAGAAAATCTATATGACTCAGCCTTATGGTTTCAAAAGTTGCTGAAAAGGAGAATCATGTGTGCAAATTGATTAAATCTTTGTATGGACTAAAAGCAGTCACCAAGCGGGTGTACAAAAAATTTAATCAATTTATACAAGGGCAGAAATTCACCAAAAGTGAAACGATCCTTTGTGTTTACTTTAAAAGACTATTAGATGGAGCTTTCATTTATTTGTTACTCTATGTCGACGATATGCTTTTATTGCTTCAAAGAACAAGGTGAGATTAAAGATTAAAAAAGCAATTTAGTTTCGGAGGTTCAAGATGAAAACTTGGGTGATACATAGAGAATACTTGGGATGGAGATTCGTAGAGACAAGAAGAATGGTAGCGTATGATTGACTCAAAGTCTTATTTGAAGAAAGTGCTAGAAAGATTCGGTATGGATGACAAAACTAAACCGGTATGTACACTTCTAGCTCCTCACTTTAAATTAAGTTGTTCTTCATGTCCTTCGTCACAAAGAAGCGATGAGTACATGGCTGCGTATTCCGTATCTTAGTATTGTGGGTAGTCTTATGTTTGTTGTGGTGTGCACAGGGGATGATATATCTCCAAGCCATCAAGTATGGTTAGTCGATGCATGCATAATCTGAGTAAAGATCATTGGCTTGCAAAGAAGTGGATTCTTCGATATCTATTATGGAACAATGGATGTTGGTTTATTATTCAAGAAAGATTGTGGTCAACAATGCATTAGGTATTGTGATTTTGATTTTGCTAGAGACTTAGATAGCGAATATCAACAACAGGCTACATATTCACATTGGGTGGAGGTCCGGTTAGTTGGAGGTCAATTTTATAATCGACAATTGCTCTGTCTACTACGGAAGCAAAGTACATGGCACAAATCAAGATGTAAAGGAAGTTATCTGGTTGAAAGGCTTGTTTGATGATTTGGGAGTAATCTAAGAGAACATTAAGGTCTTTGTGATAACCAAATGAGATATTCCTGTGAAGAATCCAACATATCACGCTCGGACAAAACACATAGATGTGAAATATCATTATGTGAGAGAGGTTATCGAGAGCGGTGATGTGTTATTGAAAAAAGATCGATACCAAGGATAACCCATCGGATATGATGATGAAAGTAGTTTTGGAGTTAAGTTTCAACACTACTTGAAACTAATCCAAATCATTCGATTGTGTTAAGTTATTTCCTTTGGGAATTTTTGAACTACGATTGACTTGATCCCAAATTTGTGGGCAATGAAGCGTGCCATAGAGATGCAGCCACTTGGGGATAATGATACATGGTAGTCCGCTCGATTTGGACAAATCTTTACCTAAGTGGAGAATTGTTAAGAAGTCAATAAAATGACTTCCAAATTCAAAATTGCTAATATAGAATATTTGGCATTTGACAATCCGCACGAATGAAGAAAAATAGAAAAGTTAGCAAATTTTGTCAAATTGACGAAATGAAGTGACAAATTGCAAAGGGATTAGGTGAAATAAGCGTAAGTCAAGCCTATAAATTGAAGCCATTTTCTTCATTCCAAACCATCCCTAAATTTGTTAAGCTTATAAGTTTCTAAACTTTTGAGAGAAGTGAGAGAAGTGTATCTGGGAATTTATATTTCTGTAGAGTGCAGAGAGTATTAAGTATATTTGGGTTTACGGGAAGTGAGATTCGTTACTCTATTGTACTCAAATAATTGTTAATACTACAATTATTTGACTCTTACTCCCGTAGACATGGGCATATTGCCGAACTACGTAAATTTTATGTCCTTTTATTTTTTCTATAATTATTTGGTGCGCTTGATTCCGCATTCCGCACACAATAATTTGAATATAATTAATTTGAATAATATTGCCCTCACACCAATGGCTATATGAAATGGCATATTTCTCTTTATTTCAAATTACACGACTATATATAACAAGAGACAGCACATGACAAATGCAAATTGCTATAGCAAACACTTCCCCTCCTCCTTGATATGCATCAATTCAATTTGATACCGTTCAGACACGACAGAATTCAAACACAATGGAAGTTACTAAGAATAACCTGGTGGTGCACTAGAGTTATTTGACTCTGTTGTATCTTGGGACAGACGCCATGCAATTCTAAAGCACAACAGTAGGAGGTGCAAAAAACTGTGGTAACCTCAGGTTTGCGCTAGCATTCTTATAGGTATTTAATATTAATATTATTATTGTTTCAATTGTAATTATTGTGATTTTGTATAGTTGCAATTGTAATTCTTTTAATTAGTAAAATTAGCTACAGATGGAGGAACAAAACCTCTAAATTGATTTTGTGTCAAATCTAGGACAATAAGAGACCTCAAGTTCCGTATTTCCTTTAGAATAGAAAACTCTACGAAAGAGGCACAATCCATTCCAGTGAATAGAAAACCGAAAGTGAACTACGAAAGAGGAACAATCCATTCAAGTTTCTCAAGTTACCAAAGGAGGTATTGAACCGCTAAGTTGATTAATGCTCAAATTTAATTCTGAGAGAGACTTCAAGTTTCTCATGTTAGGAAGAATCGAACTAGAAAGAGAATTTTCATTAACAAACAACTGTAAGTTGTTCAGGACACCTAAAGAAGAAGGAATTGAACGGTTCAAATTGTTGGAGTGCAAGAGAAAGAACTTTTAAATGAGTTAGTAGGCAAATTTCGGGAGGTACTTTTCCTGAAACATTGTTATCATATAGAGAAAGGAACAGAACCTTGGAGAGATTACCGATTTGAGGCGGGATGATACCATATAATTCATTAAAGCTGAGATCAAGAAAAGATGAGGAAACAATGAGACTGAAAACTCATGAAATGTACCACTTAATCCTGTATTTTAAGGCTGATGTTGATGACTCTTCCGGCGTCATTGCAACTGATTCTGGATCGACCACACAGGCTTTTATTTTATGAAAAATTGGTGGTGGCATTTATCCAGGATGGAAGGGAGAGAGATCGGTTATGGCTTTGAAGGTTTGCTTTCTATTTTAGAAAAATTTAACGAAAAAAATATAACAACAAAAAAAAAACTACTGTATTCTTCTTTTCTTTTTTTTTTTTTTTTGGGAAAAGAAAAACTACTGTATTCATTGGCATTGAAATGGAACATTGGTTCGGAAAACAAGCACAATGGGAATTAAATTTATAGAAACTATACAAGAGAGAAATATAACTATTCAGGACTGGACATCGATTTGAAGTCAAGGCGTCAAGTAAAGCTTAGTGAAAAACACAAAGAAACGAAACGAAAAAATTAATTCGGAAATCAATAGATCTTTTTTAGTTTTATATTTTTTTCACTAAAAGAAAACAGGGCATTTGTGATTAAAATATTCACAAAGTTAGTTTGCTAAATATTAAAATTTATTTTTATTAAATTTTGTAAATTTAATTTATTAAGCATGGCTTTTTCGTTAAAGGAAAAATATTTCATCCAAATAACAGGCCTCACATCAGCTGCAGAAAACAAACAGTTTCTTAAATTTGTTTTTGCTATTTCAATCTTTATAAATTTTTAATATCCCATCTCATCACCGGTGTTCAAAAATTTATAGAAAAACACGCGGTTGAAGGTTAAAATTATGTAATCCATCTAAGCTCACAGAACATATATTCCTTAAGGAATAGCTTAGCTTTATCTGATTTTCCTGCAATACAAAAAGAAATATCAAAATTTGATGGGATCAGTAATGATGTTGCGTTTATTTAAAATTATGTAGTAATAACCGCTCACCTCCTAAAATTCTGTAAATGTACCCCCACTTCAAAAAATAATTACAAAAAATTCATGTTATTTTTTATAATTTCAAATAAAGAAGAAATTTTGACAATTAACAATTAAAATCCTCATTTAAAAAAAAATCGTTACTTTTTTATTTCTTTGCCACTGAAGTGTCTTTGACAAATTTGCCATATGAAGTTTGAAAATAAATTTGTGCAGAAAGCATGGAGTTAATTTAATATTTAGTTTTATAACCTATCTAATCTAACATTTTGAATTGAAATTTTCAATACTCCTATGTGTATATAGCACATAATTTGACAGCCAATAGATTCCTTAAAATATTATGTTATAAAGATTTTTTATTAGTTTCATTAAAAATTAATAATCATATTAATAAAGTAATAATAATAAATCATTCGAAAAAAATTATAAATTAAATTATATTAAAAAATTTATTGAAGTTTAAAAAAATTTATGGGTATTTTGATACTTTTATCTTATAACAGCAATAAAATAATCAACTTAAGCTACATTTGGGAGCCTTTGGGAACTACTAATTCGACAGTAATATGGCAACAAAAAACATGTGAACAAATTTCTTGGGTCAATGGTGCTTATCATTAACAAACTACATCCCAAGACTGATTTATGGTGTGACTGCCTCCAACGCTCAAAAAGATCGAATCAACAAAATGGCGTAGAACCATAAGCACATGTGGTTTGCACGCAACGTATTGTCATGTTGCGATAAATAAGTGCTTCTCAAAACACTATTAAAGTTTAATTTCACATCGTGAAAATAGGAATTAATTAGATCCAATAGTCAACAAAAGCATTTATTGCTCAAACTGAAGAAAATTAAGAAGACAAATAGATCGAGGATTACAGAAAAAATCACTTCAACAAAAAGGCTCTTATGTGACATTAGACTCACCCGTCTCACATATCTACAATCAAATTTTGTATTTTCTTAATGGTGAGATATTTGCACCCCACTTTTAGAAAATAATTACAATGAATTCATATTATTTCTAACAAATAGAAATTAACAAAAGTTTGTAAAATTAATCAATTAAATCCTTTTCATAACTTTTCTTATTTAGGTTTCTTTAACCATCTTTGACTATAATTGTTGCTTTGATATAGGCTTTATTTGACTCTTTCACTCTTATGATATAAAATGACCAAATTGCACAAAACACATGAGTTATTGTATCTAATAGTTTAGATATTTAAGTTTTTTTTACTAATAATCTAATTTTTTAAAATAAAATTTAATAATTGTTTTCAATACCCTAATGAAGAGTGATGATAGAGTAACAAATTTTTTATTAATTTACTTTGTACAAACTGATATGATATAAATTCATTGGTTAGACAAAAATATGAAATAATAAAAATAAATCATGTGAGCAAAGAGCTATTTAATCCAAGTAATTGAATTATGTTATGTTAGTTTGCACAAAATAAATTTGAACAAAAGTCTGTAACTTTGTCTTTGCTCCGATGTAAATGACCTAAATTGGACAGGCTAGTAGTTTACTTAGGTATTATGCTATAAAGATATTATGTTTGTTTAGATAATACATCATTTGGAAACAATGAATTTTGTATAAGATTGAAAAAAAAAAATTAATGTTAAAGTAGTTTTTGTACTTTTATCTTATAAGGGTAAAATAGTTAATCTAAACTTATATTAAAGCAATCAAATATAATAAAAAATTAAGTCAAAAAATGATATTAATTTAATTAATTAATTCTCCAAAATTATTCTTCATTTAAAATTTTAAAAATAATGTGCACTTTTTGCAATTATTTTCTGCAATTAAGGTGGGTTTACAGAAATTGTGGGGTGGAATTATCACCGTGGGATGGGATATTTCTATCCTACTATTTTTGTAGACCCACCACACATTCACACTATTATTAGTAACAAATAAATCAACAAAAAGATTATACTATTAATTGATTACATCCTCCTTATGATTTTTTTCTTATTTAAGTTTCTTTGACAATCTTAGGCTATTAAAATTGCTTTAACACAAGTTTTAGTTCATTATTTTAACCTTTTGACAAAAAATGACCAGTTACCCAAGAAATACGTGGTCTTGTATTTAATAGTTTAGATATTTAATTTTGTGACCTATATTCTAACTTTTTTTTTTTTTTTTAAATGAAATCTAATATTTTTCAATATCTTACATGACAAATGATACAAATTTGGTAGCTCGATAATTTAGATGAGCATGGTACTTTAAAGACATTATGTAAGTTTAATTAAAGATTAATAATCATCCTAATAAAGTAGAATTGACACATAACTTAGAGACAATGTATTTTGTATAAAATTAAGTTGAAATAAATTTTTTAATTTTTTTTGTTGTAAATTTAGGATAAGGCAATCTGAGTAGTTAAACATAATAAAAAAAATTTAGATCACAAAAAAAAAGATGGATTTAATTAATCAATTCTCCAAAATTATTCTTTATTTGAAAATTTTTAAAATAATGTAAAAATTTTGTAATTATTTTCTAGAAGTGGGGAGGGTTTACAAAATTAGTAGAATGAAAATATCACCGCTTATAATTTTAATATTCGAATTTACATTTGAATGATAATCGTAAATTTTCAACATCGATACCCCTTCCAACCTTTTGGCAAACAAATTAAACTAGACTGAAAGTAGGATTTTAATAATAAAAGAGCCCCAAAATATATGGGTATTAAAAAAAGTTAGAACCTAATTAGTAAAAGTGAGAAACGTTAGAGACCTAAGTGTCTTCCATCCAACAAATTAAAAATAAAAATAGAGACAATCAAATTGATTTTATTAAAGGAGGTTGAAATTTATAGTATTACGAGAGAATTAGATAAGGAAAATCTAGACTTTGAAGACTACCTTGTTGTTATGAAGAATACACCATATATCTTCTTCGCTGATTCTTAAGGTAGATCATTTCACGATCATCATACATGGTTGGGGTGAGACATTTTCATATTTCCCAATTTTTATGATTCGCATGCCGACAGTATGTAATTTACAAATCATGAAAACGACAATGACGAATGACGATTAATTGATAGGGGATGCAATATCTTGTAAATTCAAATTAAAAAAAAAATATTAAGTTTATTATTTAACCTTGCAAGTTTATGAATTCAATTCTTGTTTCGCAAGCACACTTAGTTCAATAACTCGTCTTTCATCCACACTTCGTTTCTCATAGAATATTGTAAATTATTCTTAAAAAAATAGTGCAAGCAATAATAAAGACTGTGCGTGCTGGATTTGATTCCATTTGCTTGTTGACTAAATGAATTTTTCATATAAACTTCAGAAAAACTTCGCTTTAACAACAATTAACTTGAGATCATGCATGCATTCAACACTCAACAGATACCTAAGTATTGAAGATAATTAATCGCAATAATTTATTTAGCCACGTGATCCAAATATCTCACGTGCAAATCTCGTGACATTTTTGCCTTCCCGACTTCCTTCCCTATAAAGAGCTTATCCAAAATAAGAGACTGAACAAATAGTAAGCAAGAGTAGCTCTATCACTTCACAAAAAAATTAAAAAAAAAAAAAAAAAAGAGAAAATGGAAGAGAAAAAATTCACAGAGCTCATGTCTTGATAGTTCCATATCCAAGCCAAGGTCACATAAACCCCACTTTCCAATTTGCCAAACGATTAGCTTCTAAAGGTCTGAAAATCACTTTAGCCATAACAAACTTCATTTACAAAACCAAAAACCATCTCAGCCCTCCGATTCAGTTCAAATCGACACTATATCGGACGGTTATGACGATGGTGGCTTCTCGAAGCAGAAAGCATCGATGCTTATTTGCAAAACATGGAAGTTGCAGGCTCAAAAACCCTAGCTGAACTCATCACAAAAATACAAAAGCTCTTCAAATCCTATTGATTGTGTAGTCTATGACGCTTTTCTTTATTGGGCTCTTGATGTTGCAAAAAGGTTTCGGTTTGTTTGCTGCCGCTTTTTTCACTCAAACTTGTGCTGTTAACTTTATATATTATCTTGTTCATCATGGATTGCTGAAGCTTCCCGTTTCTACAACGCCGGTTTCGATTCGGGATCCCGTTACTTGAGCTTCAAGACATGCCATCCTTCATTGGTGTTCAAGGGCAATATCAGCTTACTTTGAGATGGTGTTGAATCAATTCTCCAACGCAGATAGAGCTGATCTTGTGCTTGTCAATACTTACTACAAGTTGGAAAGTCAGGTTAGTTAATTTTACGGCTAATGGTAAATTTTGACTTTGCGTTATTACTTTTCTATATAGATGGCCGACTGCCGTGCAGGTCACGGGGCACAGTATATGTCTGTACAGCAGCATGACACTTTTTGTAGGATATACGGCACGACATGTCACACATGCAGGCTTGACTGAGCTTAGAAAATTGAGTTTGAATTTTGAAGTTAGCAATTAAGTCAACTTTTTTCTCTCTCTTTTTTTTTTTTTTTACTTTTATCTACAATTATGTCAATTATTTTCACTAGATGCGAAAAATAGGAGAACTTAGGGGGAGAAAAGAATTAAGAGAGGTCCCAATCCTAATTTTAAATCTAATGATAAATATTTACTTTAGTTGTCATTTTTATAAAACGCATTTTTAACTGTATTTTGCATCCAAAGATCCATTTTTCAGAAAGTACTTTTCTATATTACTTTTTGTAAGATGACTTTTAAATTGGAAGAACGCATGACACTTTCGTTCATCTAATAATTTGATTTTATCACTTGCCTCTCGAGAAACTTTTTAATACCTCTTTCGTTGTTAAAACTGACATTTAAATTAAAACAACATTTGAAAGGGTCGAAAGTGCGCTATTCTCCCTTAAATTATTTCAAAGTGTCAATAATACTCTCAAACACTTAAAAATTTGTTGAAATTGTGAAATCCACTAGTTGATATTCTGAATTATAAATCTTATAATAAAATATTGAATGATAAGTTCTACGCTTTAATTTTGCCTTGCCTTGTTTTATTTATTTATGCAACTTTGTAATGTTTCTATTTTTTTTCCTCTTGTATATAAATTTTAGCCACAATTAATGTTGAGATCATCACTCCAGAAACTATTGGACAATTTTTTATCTATTACAGGTGGCAGATTCAATGTCTAAATTTTGTCCAATGGTCACAATCGGTCCAACGCTTCCATCTTTCTACCTAGACAACAGAATCCTTAATGACAATGATTATGATCTCAATCTCTTTACATTGGACAAATCCATCACCATGAATTGGCTCAACACAAAGCCCGAAGGATCAGTCGTTTATGTATCATTTGGAAGCATGGCTTTGTTTAGCCAATGAACAAGTGGAAGAACTGGCATTAGGCTTGAAGAAAAGTTCTTTTTATTTCCTGTGGGTAATAAGAGATACAGAGGAAACAAACAAGCTCCCAAAAGGGTTTGTTGATGGGATTGGAGATAAGGGCTTGATTGTGAATTGGAGCCCTCAGCTAGAAGTGCTTTCAAATAAAGCACTTGGTTGCTTTTTCTCGCATGCTGGGTGGAATTCAACTATTGAAGCTTTGAGCTTGGCGGTGCCAATGGTGGTGATGCCACAGTGGACAGATCAGCCGACGGATGCGAAGTTTGTTGAAGATGTGTGGAAGGTTGGGAGTTAGGTTAGGGTTGATGAAGATGGGATTGTGAGAAGAGATGAGATTGAGAGGTGCATAAGAGAAGTGATGGAGGGTCAAAAGTGGGAGAGAAATGAGAATGAATGCTAAGAAATGGAGGGACTTGGCTATTGAGGCAGTTGGTGAGGGTGGCACTTCAGATACAAATATTGATGAATTTTATATCTAAGCTTACAAATTAGAATATCTTGATTTCATTGTCATTTCTCTGTCTTTAATTTTGGAAAAATTCATATTTGATAATAAGCAGGCGATGCTACTGATTAAGATTCCTTCCATAACTAATTTTTTTCCGACCACAATATATGAGTGTAGTAGTTAATAGATAAAAATATAAAAATAATTTCATACTTATTTTGAATTGCAAAATATATTCATCAAGCACTATATTTATTAGTTAATTTTTAGCTTTTGGTTTGTACATGTTCCATGCTGATTTTGAGGGTTATAAATTGATTTAAGATAACTTAGGCCCTCTAAAACTTTAAAAATTTTTATGTCCGTGTTTATTAGTGATATTATATTAGAATTTAACCACTTTTATATTTTTAATGAACTAATTTCATCAATGACCAAGATAAATTTTGCTCAAAAATGCTGATATCATATCATGACACAATCCTAGTCTATAAACTGTTCTCTTAAAAACGTGTTACTGAATTTTCTTTTTATTAATAAATTGTCTGCTTTTAATAAGTGTTGTTTATATGGAAGCCTTCAATTTGGCAAGTATTTTTCTGTTTTCTCTATTTTGTAGTTGTTCAAGAATAATTAAAAATGTACCCAAAAACGAACGATCATAATATATGTCTTTGTCCAGCAGTCATGACAAATACTACTAAACAAATAAAACAAAGGTCATGGGATCAAGAATATTGGTGGGGTTGTTCTTATTCGATTTTTCTTGTTCTTTACATAAGCGATGACGATGCTAACAATAACTTTTGTGAGTTACGCAATTAAATCAATACCACAATTATCAACAGATGATTAATTCCATCCTTATTTTGAGGGTTATAAATGAAGAAACCAAATGGTCTTGTACTCTTAACAAAAATTCTATCAGCTTTGAATAAAATGCTCCTCATTTCATCTAAATCTCAGGTTTCTAAGTAATTTGAACCACATCTCCGTGGTGATAGCATAGTTAATCATATGACCCTTTCCAGTAAAGGTAAAAAGGTGATGAATCGATTCAAAGTAAAACGTCAACGGATTGTCTTGTGCTGGCAGATATCTTTAAATTTTGAAACAAAAAGTGCCAAAAAAACAGCTAAACTTTGTGCAGTAATTCTCTTACATGCCCCTTTGGTATTGTCTGGAAGCTGCACGTTGTCACGTTCAGATTGCAAATTATTATTATTTACATCCCATCAGTTGGGGCCTCAGGGCCTGGGAGTTCAGACTTTACACACACACGCACATGAGAGATAAAATTTTAAATCACCAAATTATTATTTTTCACGGGCTGGCTGCAAAGTATATTGATTCGATCAGATTTGTATTAATTGACCCAAACAAAAAAATCATATTCCATCTGCCGCTCAATCAATATCTAAAATTTTTAAAGATTTTAGAATACATGGAAACTAATACAATTAACACATACATATATAATATATGTAATTAAATTTGATATAATTTTTAATATAAATATTTATATATCATAATATTATTATTATTTTTTTTTATAGTTGATATGTATTATAAAATTTCTTCTCCATTAAATTCCCATGTGCTCATTGTTTCTTCGTACTCGCATCTTGTTTTGTGGGTCCAAGTAATGTAGGCAAAGAAATCATATTAAAAGGCTATACAAACACTTTGAATAGCAGAAGATCACATGCATGCAACAAAGCCAAAAAAAAATTACAAGATTCTTCTGAAACCAGCTAGCCAGTTACGTTTTAGCTTTTGCTATTGATTACTCTCATAATAAAAACATTTATTAAGTAAATGAGGTTACCAGAGTGACTAGGGATGACAGCAAACCCGGACCGGATCGGACCCGGACTGAACCCGGAAAATCTGGTCCGAGTTCAACCCGCCACAGGTAATTTTTATCCGAATCCGGATCAATTTTTGACAACGCGTATTTCCGGGTCCGGATCCGATTTCAGGTGAACCCGCGAATCGGAACCCGGACCGGATATTATTTATTTTAATATTAATTTTTATCCACAAATCCGTAAATATAAATAGAAAAAGAGCAAAAGTGAACCTAGATCTCTCAATCTCGTTCCTCTCTCCGAAATTTCTCCCTTCAACTGAACTCTATAAATCTGTAATTTCTCCTCTCAATCTCTCAAAAGTCTCATCCGTAATTCGTTCCTCTCTCAATCGCTCTCACCCGTGAGCCGTGACTCGTTCCTCAGTCCTCCTTAATCTCTCTCACTCTCGCTTCCAACTCTCATGTAATCTCACTCTGTCGCGGCCAGCAAAAGGGTTGAAATCCACCTGTCGCAGCTGGGATTTCGTTTGTGGTTTCTTGGATCATTTCTTCTTGTAACCAAAAAGTTGGTTCTTTGTTATTTATTTAATTCATAAAGTTTGCAACTTTTTTTTATTGATGCATTTAGGTACCTTTTTTGACTTGATTTGTATTAATTAATTATGTTTAGTTTGTGGTTGTGGGGTTGTGTTAATAAAGGGGTTGTGTTAATAGGCTTTTTGCGTTTTCCCAGATAACAATATCCCACCCTTTCTCCTTTATTTTTTTTCCCAGCAAAGGCTCTTGGCTACATTTTCAATAACAGTTTGTTCCTTATTCAAATCTCTTTTGTTCTTTGCCAACCTCTTGCATGCTTCTTCAATTAATCAGAGGGGCCAGATAAAATCAGTACCCTCTAATTCATGATTAATAATGTTCTTGTTAAGAATTCAAAGTTAATGTCCTGTAATTTTCTTGATTAATAATGTCTCTTCAAAATCTTAATCTTATAGTTATCTTGATTAATAATGTCCTGTAATTTCATTTTTAAGCATTGTTCTCTTTTATAGATTAATGAAACTCGATTAGGATACTGTGACTGTCTTCCGCCAATTTAATTACACATTTTTGTAGATGGAATTCCAGAGGGAGGAGCAATACTTTCTGAGCATTTGATTGATGAAAGTTGGATGAGTGACAACAGTCCAAAATGAGTGGATGATTCAGAGTGACCCCTCTCGCCGACCCTAGCTCAACCAAAACGGCGCCGTTCACTCTTCCTCTCACCTACTTGGACATTTACTGGTTCAAGGTTCTTCCTGTCGAACGCCTATTCTTCTACCAAGTCACTGACTTAACTCGCGATTTCTTCGACTCTGTGATCCTCCCAAAGCTCAAGCACTCTCTTTCCCTCACTCTCCTCCATTATCTCCCTCTCGCCGGCAACATCACGTGGCCCGAAGGTACCCAAAAACCAGCCGTTTACTTCTTCCCTGATAACGACGACGGCGTTTCAGTCACAGTTGCTGAGTCCTCGTCCGACAGTACCGATCTCTTCAGTCTCCTCTCCGGCAATGGAATCCGCAAAGCTGTTGAGTTTCATCCTTTGGTGCCCAATTTGTCGATATCCGACGATAAAGCTGAGGTAATTGCTGTCCAAATAACTCTGTTCCTCAAAGAAGGTTATTCCATCGGTATCACATCTCACCATGCGGTTCTTGACGGCAAAAGCTCAACTTTGTTCGTAAAATCTTGGGCTTATTTGTGCAAACACTTGCAACAAAACCCCACTTGTTTGCCACCTGAACTAACTCCATTTTTGGACCGGAATGTCATCAAAGATCCGGAAGGTCGAGACATGGTGGAGTTAAATAATTGGTTTGATCACAAACAAAGTTTGAAGGTCTTGCCATTCGCAGTCTCAGTGGATCTGAGCAAATTGGTACGTGCCACATTTAAGCTGAGCCGTGAAGATATAAAGAAGCTTAGGGACAAGGTTAATGAAATTGTTACGGCAAGTGATGTGAAAAATCAAGACAACTTCACTTATCGAGTTTCGTACTTACATTAGCTTATGTATTTGTTTGCATGTTTAAAGCCAAAACGGGTAAAGCTCAAGGTAATAGAAATGCTCTTGTTGGGTTCACTGCGGATTACAGGACCTGCTTGGATCCTCCGGTTCCGGATAATTACTTCGGTAATTGTAATGGGATACATGGTGCAGTTACAGAAGCTAGTGAAGTAAAGCAAGAAAATGGGGTTGCTTTTGCTGCGGAAATGATAAGTGATTTGATCAAAGGGATAGATGCGAATGTCGCTGACGAAGGATCAGATGTGAAGATTGCAAAAATAGTAGAACATGCGAAACAAGGAGCATTTATGCTTTCCGTCGCCGGGTCGACCCGTTTTGATGTTTACGGGTCAGATTTCGGGTGGGGGAGGCCCAGGAAGGTGGAGATCGTGTCAATAGACAGGACAGGCGCCGTCTCTTTTGCGGAGAGTAAAGATGGAGGCGGAGGCGTTGAGGTTGGTGTTGTTTTGGAGGAACAAGAAATGGAGGTTTCGCTTCTCTGTTTACTAATGGACTTAAAAATAATTTATGTGCTAATATTGTTGTATATGATCTTGAA
>JAUJEM010000227.1:0-86899 GCA_030448935.1 Citrus cavaleriei
ATATCCCCCGTTTTTGTGGCCTTTTTCCGCTGGGCCGAACTTGGCGCCCGGCCTTCGAGCAGTTATTTTTAGGCGCGGCTGTGCCCGCGGCCTCTTTTTGGCACACGGAGGTGCCTCGCAAAATCTCGCGCCATTCAAGTCCGAGCGGACGAAGTTGGCCAGCCCACCCCCAAGGCTATAGCCCACCCGTTTTTGTGGCCTTTTTCCGCTGGAGCGAACTTGGCGCCCGGCCGTCGGGCGGTTATTTTTGGCGCGGCTGTGCCGACCCTAAATTGGCACGGAGGCCCCTGCAAAGTCTCGCGCCATTCCGAGTCCGGCGGACGAAGTTGGCCCATCCCCACCAGGCTATGCCCACCCGTTTTTGTGGCCTTTTTCGCTGGGCGAACTTGGCGCCCGGCCTTCGGGCAGTTATTTTGGGCGCGGCTGTGCCCGTGGCCTATTTTGGCACCACGAAGCCCCTCGGAAGTCTCACACCATTCCGAGTCCGACGGATTGGTTGGCCAGCCCCCCCCCAAGGCTATAGCCCACCCGTTTTGTGGCCTTTTTCACAGGGCCAGACATTGCCCCGGCCTTCGGGCGGTTATTTTTGGGCGCGGCTGTGCCCGCGACCTTCCCCCAGGCACACGGAGGCCCCTCGCAAAATCTCGCACCATTCCGAGTCCGAGGCGGACGGTTGGCCAGCCCCACCCCCAAGGCTATAGCCCACCCGTTTTGTGGCCTTGTTCCGCTGGGACAGACTTGGCGCCTGGCCTTGGGCGGTTATTTTTAGCGCGGCTGTGTGTGTCCGTGGCCTATTTTTTGCACACGGAGGCGCCACGCAAAGTCTCGCCATTCCGAGTCCGGCGGAGGGTTGGCCAGCCCCACCCCCAAGGCTATAGCCCACCCGTTTTTGGCCTTTTCCGCGGGATTTAACTTGGCGCCTGGACTTGGGCGGTTATTTTTGGGCGTGGCTGTACGCGCTGCCTATTTTTTGGCACTGGAGGTGCCTCGCAAAGTCTCGCGCCATTCCGAGTCCGGCGGACCCAGTGGGCCAACACAACCCCCAAGGCTATAGCCCACCCGTTTTTGTGGCCTTTTTCCGCTGGACGAACTTGGCGCCCGGCCCAGGCGGTTATTTTTGGGCGCGGCGTGCGCGTGGCCTATTTTGGCACACGGAGGCGCCTCGCAAAGTCTCGCGCCATTCCGAGTCCGCGGGCCAGTTGGCCAGCCCCACCCCAAGGCTATAGCCCACCCGTTTTTGTGGCCTTTTTCCACTGGGCGAACTTGGCGCCCGGCCTTTGGGCGGTTATTTTAGGCACGACTGTGCCCGCAGCATATTTTGCACACGGAGGCGCCTCCAAAGTCTCGCGCCATTCCGAGTCCAAGTGGACGGGGTTGGCCAGCCCCACCCCCAAGGCTATAGCCCACCCGTTTTTGTGGCCTTGTTCGCTGGACGAACTTAGCGCCCGGACTTGGGCGGTTATTTTTGGGCTTTGTCCGCGGCCTATTTTGGCACACGGAGGCGCCACGCAAAGTCTCGCGCCATTCCGAGTCCGGCGGACGGTTAGCCAGCCCAACCGCCCAAGGCTATAGCCCACCCGTTTTGTGGCCTTTTTCCGCCGGACGAACTTGGCGCCCGGCCTTCGGGCGGTTAATTTTGGGCGCGGCTGTGCCTGCTGGCCTAATTTTGGCACACGGAGGCGTCTCCAAAGTCTCGCGCCATTCCGAGTCCGAGCGGACGGGTTGGCCACCCCACCCCCAAAGCTATAGCCCACCCGTTTTGTGGCCTTCTCCGCTGGACGAACTTGGCGCCCCGGCCTTCGGGGGGTTATTTTTGGCGCGGCTGTGACATGCCTATTTTTGGCACACGGAGGCGCCTCAGAAAGTCTCGCGCCATTCCGAGTCCGGCGGGACGGTTGGCCAGCCCCACCCCCAAGCCTATAGCCCACCCGTTTTTGTGGCCTTTTTCCGCTGGGCCAGAACTTGGCGCCGCGGCCTTTGGGCTGTTATTTTTGGTGCGACTGTGCCCATGCCTATTTTTTGGCACACGGAGGCGCCTCAAAAGTCTCGCGCCATTCCGAGTCCGCGGACGGTTGGCCAGCCCCACCCCCAAAGCTATAGCCCACCCGTTTTTGTGGCCTTGTTCCGCTGGGCGAACTTGGCGCCCGGCCTTCGGGCGGTTATTTTTGGCGCGGCTGTGTCCGCGGCCTATTTTGGCAATACACGGAGGCGCCACGCAAAGTCTCGCGCCATTCTGAGTCCGGCGGACGAAGTTGGCCAGCCCCACCCCCCAAGGCTATAGCCCACCCGTTTTTGTGGCCTTTTTCCGCTGGACGAACTTGGCGCCCCGGCCTTCGGGCGGTTAATTTTGGGCGTGGCTGTGCCCGCGGCCTAATTTTGGCACACGGAGGCGTCTCCAAAGTCTCGCGCCATTCCGAGTCCGGCGGACGAAGTTGGCCAGCCCCACCCCCCAAGGCTATAGCCCACCCCGTATTGGGGCCTATTTCCGCTGGTCGTACTTGGCGCCCCGGCCTTCGGGGGGTTATTTTTGGGCGTAGCTGTGTCCGCGGGCTATTTTTGGGACACGGTGGCGCCTCGCAAAGTCTCACGCCATTCCGAGGCCGGCGGACGAAGTTGGCCAGCCCCACCCCCCAAGGCTATAGCCCACCCGTTTTTGTGGCCTTTTTCCGCTGACGAACTTGGCGCCCGGCCTTCGGGCGGTTATTTTTGGCGCGGCTGTGCGGACGGCCTATTTTTGGCACACGGAGGCGCCTCGCAAAGTCTCGCGCCATTCCGAGTCCGGGCGGACGGTTGGCCAGCACCACCCCCCAAGGCTATAGCCCACCCGTTTTTGTGGCCATTTTGCGCTGGACGACCCGGGCGCCCCGGCCTTCGGGCGGTTATTTTTTGGTGCGGCTGTGCCCAAGGCCTATTTTTAGCACACGGAGGGCCTCAAAGTCTCGCGCCATTCCGAGTCCGGCGGACGAAGTTGCCAGCCCCACCCCCAAGGCTATAGCCCACCCGTTTTGTGGCCTTTTCCGCTGGACGAACTTGGCGCCCGGCCTTCGGGCGGTTAATTTTGGGCGTGGCTGTGCCCCGCGGCCTAATTTTGGCACACGGAGGCGTCTCCAAAGTCTCGCGCCATTCCGAGTCCGGCGGACCAGTTGGCCAGCCCCACCCCCAAGGCTATAGCCCACCCGTTTTTGTGGCCTTTTTCCGCTGGATTTAACTTGGCGCCCGGCCTTCGGGCGGTTATTTTAAGGCGTAGCTGTGACATGACGCCTATTTTTGGCACACGGAGGCGCCTCGCAAAGTCTCACGCCATTCCGAGGCCGGGCGGACGAAGTTGGCCAGCCCACCCCCCAAGGCTATAGCCCACCCGTTTTTGTGGCCTTTTTCCGCTGGACGAACTTGGCGCCCCGGCCTTCGGGGGGTTATTTTTAGGCGCGGCTGTGCGGACGGCCTATTTTTTGGCACACGGAGGCGCCTGCAAAGTCTCGCGCCATTCCGAGTCCGGCGGACGGTTGGCCAGCCCCACCCCAAGGCTATAGCCCACCCGTTTTTTGTGGCCTTTTTCCGCTGGGCGAACATGGCGCCCGGCCTTCAAGGTTATTTTTGGCGCGGCTGTGCCCAAGGCCTATTTTTAGCACCACGGAGGGCCTCGCAAAGTCTCGCGCCATTCCGAGTCCGGCGGACGAGTTGGCCAGCCCCACCCCAAGGCTATAGCCCACCCGTTTTGTGGCCTTTTTCCGCTGGACGAACTCTGGCGCCCGGCCTTTGGGCGGTTATTTTTGGGCGTGGCTGTGCTCCCTGCCTATTTTGGCACACGGAGGTGCCTCGCAAAGTCTCGCGCCATTCCGAGTCCGGGCGGACGGTTGGCCAGCCCCACCCCAAGGCTATAGCCCACCCGTTTTTGTGGCCTTTTTCCGCTGGATGAACTTGGCGCCTGCCTTCGGGCGGTTATTTTTGGCGCGGCTGTGCGGACGGCCTATTTTGGCACACGGAGGTGCCTCGCAAAGTCTCGCGCCATTCCCGAGTCCGGCGGACGGTTGGTCAGCCCCACCCCCAAGGCTATAGCCCACCCGTTTTCTGGCCTTTTCCGCTGGGCCGAACTTGGCGCCCGGCCTTCGGGCGGTTATTTTGGGCGCGGCTGTGCCCGCGACCCTATTTTTGGCACACGGAGATGCCTCACAAAGTTTTGCGCCATTCCGAGTCCGGCGGATTTGTTGGCCAGCCCCACCCCCCAAGGCTATAGCCCACCCGTTTTTGTGGCCTTTTTCAGCTGGACGAACTTGGCGCCCCGGCCTTAGGGCGGTTATTTTTTCACACGGCTGTGCGCGCGAACTATTTTTGGCACACGGAGGCACCTCGGAAAGTCTCGCGCCATTCCGAGTCCGGCGGACGAAGTTGGCCAGCCCCACCCCCCAAGGCTATAGCCCACCCGTTTTTTTGGCCTTTTTCCGCCGGACGAACTTGGCGCCCCGGCCTTCGGGCGGTTATTTTTGGGCGCGGCTGTACGCGCTGCCTATTTTTGGCACACGGAGGCGCCTCGCAAAGTCTCGCGCCATTCCGAGTCCGGCGGACGAAGTGGGCCAGCCCCACCCCCCAAGGCTATAGCCCACCCGTTTTTGTGGCCTTTTTCCGCTGGACGAACTTGGCGCCCCGGCCTTCGGGCGGTTATTTTTGGGCGCGGCTGTGCCCGCGGCCTATTTTTGGCACACGGAGGCGCCTCGCAAAGTCTCGCGCCATTCCGAGTCCGGCGGATGAAGTTGGCCAGCCCCACCCCCCAAGGCTATAGCCCACCCGTTTTTGTGGCCTTTTCCGCTGGACGAACTTGGCGCCCGGCCTTGGGCGGTTATTTTTGGGCGCGGCTGTGCCCGCGGCCTATATTTGGCACACGGAGGCGCCTCGTAAAGCCTCGCGCCATTCCGAGTCCGGCGGACGAATTTGGCCAGCCCCACCCCCCCAGGCTATAGCCCACCCGTTTTTGTGGCCTTTATACGCGGGACGAACGTGGCGCCCGGCCTTCGGGCGGTTAATTTTGGGCGCGGCTGTGCCCGCGGCCTATTTTTGGCACACGGAGGCGTCTCCAAAGTCTCGCGCAATTCCGAGTCCGGCGGACGAAGTTGGCCAGCCCACCCCCCAAAGCTAGAGCCCCCCCCGTTTTGTGGCCATTTTCCGCTGGACCCAACTTGGCGCCCGGCCTTGGGCGGTTATTTTGGGAGCGGCTGTGCCCACGGCCTATTTTTGGCACACGGAGGCCCCTCGCAAAGTCTCGCGCCATTCCGAGTCCGGCGGACGAAGTTGGCCAGCCCCACCCCCCAAGGCTATAGCCCACCCTTTTTTGTGGCCTTTTTCCGCTGGACGAACTTGGCGCCCCGACATTCGGGCGGTTATTTTTGGGCGCGGCTGTGCCCGCGGCCTAATTTTGGCACACGGAGGCGTCTCCAAAGTCTCGCGCCATTCCGAGTCCGGCGGACGAAGTTGGCCAGCCCCACCCCCCAAGGCTATAGCCCACCCGTTTTTGTGGCCTTTTTCCGCTGGACGAACTTGGCGCCCCGGCCTTCGGGCGGTTATTTTTGGGCGCGGCTGTGCCCGTGGCCTATTTTTGGCACACGGAGGGCCTCGCAAAGTCTCGCGCCATTCCGAGTCCGGGGGACGAAGTTGGCCAGCCCCACCCCCCAAGGCTATAGCCCACCCGTTTTTGTGGCCTTTTTCCGCTGGACGAACTTGGCGCCCCGGCCTTCGGGCAGTTATTTTTGGGCACGGCTGTACCCGAGGCCTATTTTTGGCACACGGAGGCCCCTCGCAAAGTCTCACGCCATTCCGAGTCCGGTGGACGAAGTTGGCCAGCCCCACCCCCCAAGGCTATAGCCCACCCGTTTTTGTGGCCTTTTTCTGCTGGACGAACTTGGCGCCTGCCTTGGCGGTTATTTTAGGCGTGGCTGTGCCCGCGGCCTATTTTTGGCACACGGAGGCGCCTCGCAAAGTCTCGTGCCATTCCGAGTCCGGCGGACGAATTTTTCCAGCCCCACCCCCCAAGGCTATACCCACCCGTTTTTGTGGCCTTTTTCCGCTGGACGAACTTGGCGTCCCGGCCTTCGGGCGGTTATTTTTGGGGCGCTGCTGTGCGCGTGACCTATTTTTGGTACACGGAGGCGCCTCGCAAGTCTCGCGCCATTCCGAGTCCGGCGGACGGTTGGCCAGCCCCACCCCCAAGGCTATAGCCCACCCGTTTTGTGGCCTTTTCCGCTGGACGAACTTGCGCCCGGCCTTCGGGCGGTTATTTTTGGCGCGGCTGTGCCCGCGGCCTATTTTTACACGGAGCGCCTCGCAAATTCTCGCGCCATTCCGAGTCCGGCGGACGGTTGGCCAGCCCCACCCCCAAGGCTATAGCCCACCCGTTTTGTGGCCTTTTTCCGCTGGGGAACTTGGCGCCCGGCCTTCGGGCGGTTATTTTGGGAGCGGCTGTGCCCGCGGGCTGTTTTTGGCACACGGAGGCGGGTCGCAGAGGCTCGCGCCCTTCCGAGTCCGGCGGACAGGTTGGCCAGCCCCACCCCAAGGCTATAGCCCACCCGTTTTGTGGCCTTTTTTCCGCTGGGCCAGACTTGGCGCCCCTTCCGGGCGGTTATTTTTGCGGGTGGCTGTGCCTGCGGTCTATTTTGGCACACGGAGGCGCTCGCAAAGTCTCGCGCCATTCCGAGTCCGGCGGACGAGTTGGCCAGCCCCACCCCCAAGGCTATAGCCCACCCGTTTTTGTGGCCTTTTTCCGCAGGACGAAAATGGCGCCCGGCCTTGGGCGGTTATTTTTGGCGCGGCTGTTCATGGCCTATTTTTGGCAAATGGAGGCCCCTCGCAAAGTCTCGCGCCATTCCGATTCCGGCGGACGAAGTTGGCCAGCCCCAGCCCCCAAGGCGATAGCCCACAGGTTTTTGTGGCCTTTTTAAGCTGGACGAACTTGGCGCCCCGGCCTTCGGGCGGTAATTTTTGGGCGCGGCTGTGCCCGCATCCTATTTTTGGCACACGGAGGCCCCTTGCAAAGTCTCGCACCATTCCGAGTCCGGCGGACGAAGTGGGCCAGCCCCTCCCCCCAAGGCTATAGCCCACTCGTTTTTGTGGCCTTTTTCTGCTGGACAGACAGCGCCCGGCCTTGGGCGGTTATTTTTGGGCGCGGCTGTGCCCATGGCCTATTTTTTTTGGCACACGGAGGCGCCTCGCAAAGTCTCGTGCCATTCCGAGTCCGCGGACGATCTTTTTTCCAGCCCCACCCCCAAGGCTATAGCCCACCCGTTTTTGTGGCCTTTTTCCGCTGGACGAACTTGGCGCCCGGCCTTCGGGCGGTTATTTTGGACGCTGGATTGTTGTCTTGCGACCTTTTTTGGTACACGGAGGTGCCTCGCAAAGTCTCGCGCCATTCCGAGTCCGCGGGACCAGTTGGCCAGCCCCACCCCCCAAGGCTATAGCCCACCCGTTTTTGTGGCCTTTTCCGCTGGACGAACTTGGCGCCTGGCCTTGGGTGGTTTTTTTTGGGCGCGGCTGTGCCCGCTGCCTAGTTTTGGCACACGGAGGCCCCTCGCAAAGTCTCGCGCCATTCCGAGTCCGGCGGACGAAGTTGGCCAGCACCAACCCCCAAGGCTATATCACACCCGTTTTTTTTGCCTTTTTACGCAGGGACAGACTTGGCGCCCGGCCTTCGGGCGGTTATTTTTGGGCGAGGCTTTGCCCGCTGCCTATTTTTTGAACATGGAGGCCCCTCGCAAAGTCTCGCGCCATTCCGAGTCCGTCGGACGAAGTTGGCCAGCCCCACCCCCCAAGGCGATAGCCCACCCGTTATTGTGGCCTTTTTCCGCAGGACGAACTTCGCGCCCCGGCCGTCGGGCGGGTATTTTTGGGCGCGGCTGTGCCCCTTGGCTTATTTTTGGCACACGGAGGCCCCTCTCAAAGTCTCGCGCCATTCCGAGTCCGGCGGACGAAGTTGGCCAGCCCCAACCCCCAAGGAAATAGCCCACCCCTTTTGTTGGCCTTTTTCCCAGGGACGAACTTGGCGCCCGGCCTTCGGGCAGTTATTTTTGGCGCGGCTGTGCCCGCGGCCTATTTTTGGCACACGGAGGCCCCTCGCAAAGTCTCGCGCCATTCCGAGTCCGGCGGACGAAGTTGGCCAGCCCCACCCCCCTAGCCCACCCGTTTTTGTGGCCTTTTTCCGCAGGACGAACTTGGCGCCCCGGCCTTCGGGCGGTTATTTTGGGGCGCGGCTGTGCCTGCGTACTATTTTTGGCACACGGAGGCCCCTCGCAATGTCTCGCGCCATTCCGAGTCCGGCGGACGAAGTTGGCCAGCCCCACCCCCCAAGGCTATAGCCCACCCGTTTTTGTGGCCTTTTTCCGCTGGACGAACTTGGCGCCCCGGCCTTCGGGCGGTTATTGTTGGGCGCGGCTGTGACCGCGGCCTATTTTTGGCACACGGAGGTGCCTCGCAAAGTCTCGCGCCATTCCGAGTCCGGCGGACGAAGTTGGCCAGCCCCACCCCCCAAGGCTATAGCCCACCCGTTTTTGTGGCCTTTTTCCGCTGGACGAACTTGGCGCCCCGGCCTTCGGGCGGTTATTTTTGGGCGCCGCTGTGCGGACGGCCTATTTTTGGCACACGGAGGTGCCTCGCAAAGTCTCGCGCCATTCCGAGTCCGGCGGACGAAGTTGGCCAGCCCCACCCCCCAAGGCTATAGCCCACCCGTTTTTGTGGCCTTTTTCCGCTGGTAGTTCTTAGCGGCGCGTGCTTCGGGCAGTTTTTTTTTGGCACGGCTGGGCGCGCGGCCTATTTTTGGCTCACGGAGTTGCCTCTCAAAGTTTTGCGCCATTCCGAGTCCGGCGGACGAAGTTGGCCAGCCCCACACCCCAAGGCTATAGCCCACCCGTTTTTGTGGCCTTTTTCAGCTGGACGAACTTGGCGCCCCGGCCTTCGGGCGGTTATTTTTTGACACGGTTGTGCGCGCGGCCTATTTTTGGTACACGGAGGCGCCTCGGAAAGTCTCGCGCCATTCCGAGTCCGGCGGACGAAGTTGGCCAGCCCCACCCCCCAAGGCTATAGCCCACCCGTTTTTTTGGCCTTTTTCCGCCGGACGAACTTGGCGCCCCGGCCTTCGGGCGGTTATTTTTGGGCGCGGCTGTACGCGCTGCCTATTTTTGGCACACGGAGGCGCCTCGCAAAGTCTCGCGCCATTCCGAGTCCGGCGGACGAAGTGGGCCAGCCCCACCCCCCAAGGCTATAGCCCACCCGTTTTTGTGGCCTTTTTCCGCTGGACGAACTTGGCGCCCCGGCCTTCGGGCAGTTATTTTTGGGCGCGGCTGTACCCGCGGCCTATTTTTGGCACACGGAGGCGCCTCGCAAAGTCTCGCGCCATTCCGAGTCCGGCGGATGAAGTTGGCCAGCCCCACCCCCCAAGGCTATAGCCCACCCGTTTTTGTGGCCTTTTTCCGCTGGACGAACTTGGCGCCCCGGCCTTCGGGCGGTTATTTGTGGGCGCGGCTGTGCCCGCGGCCTATTTTTGGCACACGGAGGCACCTCGTAAAGTCTCGCGCCATTCCGAGTCCGGCGGATGAAGTTGGCCAGCCCCACCCCCCAAGGCTATAGCCCACCCGTTTTTGTGGCCTTTTTCCGCTGGACGAACTTGGCGCCCCGGCCTTCGGGCGGTTAATTTTGGGCGCGGCTGTGCCCGCGGCCTAATTTTGGCACACGGAGGCGTCTCCAAAGTCTCGCGCCATTCCGAGTCCGGCGGACGAAGTTGGCCAGCCCCACCCCCCAAGGCTATAGCCCACCCGTTTTTGTGGCCTTTTTCCGTTGGACGAACTTGGCGCCCGGCCTTCGGGCGGTTATTTTTGGGCGCGGCTGTGCCCGCGCCCTATTTTTGGCACACGGAGGCGCTTCGCAAAGTCTCGCGCCATTCCGAGTCCGGCGGACGAAGTTGGCCAGCCCCCCCCAAGGCTATAGCCCACCCTTTTTGTGGCCTTTTTCCGCTGGATTTAACTTGGCGCCCGACATTCGGGCGGTTATTTTTGGCGCGGCTGTGCCCGCGGCCTAATTTTGGCACACGGAGGCGTCTCCATAGCCTCGCGCCATTCCGAGGCCGGCGGACGAAGTTGGCCAGCCCCACCCCCCAAGGCTATAGCCCACCCGTTTTTGTGGCCTTTTTCCGCTGGACGAACGTGGCGCCCGGCCTTCGGGCGGTTATTTTTGGCGCGGCTGTGCCCGTGGCCTATTTTTTGGCACACGGAGGTGCCTCGTAAAGTCTCGCGCCATTCCGAGTCCGGCGGACGAAGTTGGCCAGCCCCACCCCCCAAGGCTATAGCCCACCCGTTTTTGTGGCCTTTTCCCGCTGGACGAACTTGGCGCCCCGGCCTTCGGGCAGTTATTTTTGGGCACGGCTGTGCCCGAGGCCTATTTTTGGCACACGGAGGCGCCTCGCAAAGTCTCGCGCCATTCCGAGTCCGGCGGACGAAGTTGGCCAGCCCCACCCCCCAAGGCTATAGCCCACTCGTTTTTGTGGCCTTTTTCTGCTGGACGAACTTGGCGCCCCGGCCTTCGGGCGGTTATTTTTGGGCGCGGCTGCGCACGCGGCCTATTTTTGGCACACGGAGGCGCCTCGCAAAGTCTCGTGCCATTCCGAGTCCGGCGGACGAATTTTTCCAGCCCCACCCCCCAAGGCTATAGCCCACCCGTTTTTGTGGCCTTTTTCCGCTGGACGAACTTGGCGCCCCGGCCTTCGGGCGGTTATTTTTGGGCGCGGCTGTGCGCGCGGCCTATTTTTGGTACACGGAGGCGCCTCGCAAAGTCTCGCGCCATTCCGAGTCCGGCGGACGAAGTTGGCCAGCCCCACCCCCCAAGGCTATAGCCCACCCGTTTTTGTGGCCTTTTTCCGCTGGACGAACTTGGCGCCCCGGCCTTCGGGCGGTTATTTTTGGGCGCGGCTGTGCCCGCGGCCTATTTTTGGCACACGGAGGCGCCTCGCAAATTCTCGCGCCATTCCGAGTCCGGCGGACGAAGTTGGCCAGCCCCACCCCCCAAGGCTATAGCCCACCCGTTTTTGTGGCCTTTTTCCGCTGGACGAACTTGGCGCCCCGGCCTTCGGGCGGTTATTTTTGGGCGCGGCTGTGCCCGCGGCCTATTTTTGGCACACGGAGGCGGCTCGCAAAGGCTCGCGCCCTTCCGAGTCCGGCGGACGAAGTTGGCCAGCCCCACCCCCCAAGGCTATAGCCCACCCGTTTTTGTGGCCTTTTTCCGCTGGACGAACTTGGCGCCCCGGCCTTCGGGCGGTTATTTTTTGCGGGTGGCTGTGCCCGCGGCCTATTTTTGGCACACGGAGGCGCCTCGCAAAGTCTCGCGCCATTCCGAGTCCGGCGGACGAAGTTGGCCAGCCCCACCCCCCAAGGCTATAGCCCACCCGTTTTTGTGGCCTTTTTCCGCTGGACGAACATGGCGCCCGGCCTTTGGGGCGTTTATTTTTGGGCGCGGCTGTTCCCGCGGCCTATTTTTGGCAAATGGAGGCCCCTCGCAAAGTCTCGCGCCATTCCGATTCCGGCGGACGAAGTTGGCCAGCCCCAGCCCCCAAGGCGATAGCCCACAGGTTTTTGTGGCCTTTTTAAGCTGGACGAACTTGGCGCCCCGGCCTTCGGGCGGTTATTTTTGGGCGCGGCTGTGCCCGCATCCTATTTTTGGCACACGGAGGCCCCTTGCAAAGTCTCGCACCATTCCGAGTCCGGCGGACGAAGTGGGCCAGCCCCTCCCCCCAAGGCTATAGCCCACTCGTTTTTGTGGCCTTTTTCTGCTGGACGAACTTGGCGCCCCGGCCTTCGGGCGGTTATTTTTGGGCGCGGCTGTGCCCGCGGCCTATTTTTGGCACACGGAGGCGCCTAGCAAAGTCTCGCTCCATTCCGAGTCCGGCGGACGAATTTTTCCAGCCCCACCCCCCAAGGCTATAGCCCACCCGTTTTTGTGGCCTTTTTCCGCTGGACGAACTTGGCGCCCCGGCCTTCGGGCGGTTATTTTTGGACGCGGTTGTGCGCGCGGCCTATTTTTGGTACACGGAGGTGCCTCGCAAAGTCTCGCGCCATTCCGAGTCCGGCGGACGAAGTTGGCCAGCCCCACCCCCCAAGGCTATAGCCCACCCGTTTTTGTGGCCTTTTTCCGCTGGACGAACTTGGCGCCCCGGCCTTCGTGTGGTTATTTTTGGGCGCGGCTGTGCCCGCGGCCTAGTTTTGGCACACGGAGGCCCCTCGCAAAGTCTCGCGCAATTCCGAGTCCGGCGGACGAAGTTGGCCAGCCCCACCCCCCAAGGCTATAGCTCACCCGTTTTTTTTGCCTTTTTCCGCAGGACGAACTTGGCGCCCCGGCCTTCGGGCGGTTATTTTTGGGCGCGGCTGTGCCCGCGGCCTATTTTTGGCACATGGAGGCCCCTCGCAAAGTCTCGCGCCATTCCGAGTCCGTCGGACGAAGTTGGCCAGCCCCACCCCCCAAGGCTATAGCCCACCCGTTATTGTGGCCTTTTTCCGCAGGACGAACTTCGCGCCCCGGCCTTCGGGCGGGTATTTTTGGGCGCGGCTGTGCCCGCGGCTTATTTTTGGCACACGGAGGCCCCTCGCAAAGTCTCGCGCCATTCCGAGTCCGGCGGACGAAGTTGGCCAGCCCCACCCCCCAAGGCTATAGCCCACCCGTTTTTGTGGCCTCTTTCAGCAGGACGAACAGCGCCCGGCCTTCGGGCAGTTATTTTTGGCGCGGCTGAGCCCGCGCGGCCTTTTTTGGCACACGGAGGCCCCTCGCAAAGTCTTGCGCCATTCCGAGTCCGGCGGACGAAGTTGGCCAGCCCCACCCCCAAGGCTATAGCCCACCCGTTTTTGTGGCCTTTTTCCGCAGGACAGAACTTGGCGCCCCGGCCTTCGGGCGGTTATTTTTGGGCGCGGCTGTGCCTGCGACCTATTTTTGGCACACGGAGGCCCCTCGCAAAGTCTCGCGCCATTCCGAGTCCGGCGGACGAAGTTGACCAGCCCCACCCCCCAAGGCTATAGCCCACCCGTTTTTGTGGCCTTTTTCCGCTGGACGAACTTGGCGCCCCGGCCTTCGGGCGGTTATTTTTCAGCGCGGCTGTGCCCGCGGCCTATTTTTGGCACACGGAGGCCCCTCGCAAAGTCTCGCGCCATTCCGAGTCCGGCGGACGAAGTTGGCCAGCCCCAGCCCCCAAGGCTATAGCCCACCCGTTTTTGTGGCCTTTTTCCGCAGGACGAACTTCGCGCCCCGGCCTTCGGGCGGTTATTTTTGGGCGCGGCTGTGCCCGCGGCTTATTTGTGGCACACGGAGGCCCCTCGCAAAGTCTCGCGCCATTCCGAGTCCGGCGGACGAAGTCGGCCAGCCCCACCCCCCAAGGCTATAGCCCACCCGTTTTTGTGGCCTTTTTCCGCAGGACGAACTTGGCGCCCCGGCCTTCGGGCAGTTATTTTTGGGCGCGGCTGAGCCCGCGGCCTATTTTTGGCACACGGAGGCCCCTCGCAAAGTCTCTCGCCATTCCGAGTCCGGCGGACGAAGTCGGCCAGCCCCACCCCCCAAGGCTATAGCCCACCCGTTTTTGTGGCCTTTTTCGGCAGGACGAACTTGGCGCCCCGGCCTTCGGGCGGTTATTTTTGGGCGCGGCTGTGCCCGCGGCCTATTTTTGGCTCACGGAGGCCCCTCGCACAGTCTCGCGCCATTCCGAGTCCGGCGGACGAAGTTGACCAGCCCCACCCCCCAAGGCTATACCACCCGTTTTTGTGGCCTTTTTCCGCTGGACGAACTTGGCGCCCCGGCCTTCGGGCGGTTATTTTTGGGCGCGGCTGTGCCCGCGGCCTGTTTTTGGCACACGGAGGCCCCTCGCAAAGTCTCCCGCCATTCCGAGTCAGGCGGACGAAGTTGGCCAGCCCCACCCCCCAAGCCTATAGCCCACCCGTTTTTGTGGCCTTTTTCCGCAGGGACAGACTTGGCGCCCGGCCTTCGGGCAGTTATTTTTGGGCGCGGCTGAGCCCGCGGCCTATTTTTGGAACACGGAGGCCCCTCGCAAAGTCTCGCGCCATTCCGAGTCCGCGGGACGAAGTCGGCCAGCCCACCCCCAAGGCTATAGCCCACCCGTTTTTGTGGCCTTTTTCCGCAGAACGAACTTGGCGCCCCGGCCTTCGGGCGGTTATTTTTGGGCGCGGCTGTGCCTGCGGCCTATTTTTGGCACACGGAGGCCCCTCGCAAAGTCTCGCGCCATTCCGAGTCCGGCGGACGAAGTTGACCAGCCGCACCCCCCAAGGCTATAGCCCACCCGTTTTTGTGGCCTTTTTCCGCTGGACGAACTTGGCGCCCCGGCCTTCGGCGGTTATTTTTGGGCGCGGCTGTGCCCGCGGCCTATTTTTGGTACACGGAGGCCCCTCGCAAAGTCTCGCGCCATTCCGAGTCCGGCGGACGAAGTGGGCCAGCCCCACCACCCAAGGCTATAGCCCACCCGTTTTTTTTGCCTTCTTCCGCAGGACGAATTTGGCGGCCCGGCCTTCGGGCGGTTATTTTTGGGCGCGGCTGTGCCCGCGGCCTATTTTTGGCACACGGAGGCCCCTCGCAAAGTCTCGCGCCATTCCGAGTCCGGCGGACGAAGTTGGCCAGCCCCACCCCCCAAGGCTATAGCCCACCCGTTTTTGTGGCCTTTTTCCGCAGGACGAACTAGGCGCCCCGGCCTTCGGGCGGTTGTTTTGGGTGCGGCTGTGCCCGCGTCCTATTTTTGGCACACGGAGGCCCCTCGCAAAGTATCGCGCCATTCCGAGCCCGGCGTACGAAGTTGGCCAGCCCCACCGCCCAAGGCTATAGCCCACCCGTTTTTGTGGCCTTTTTCCGCTGGACGAACTTGGCGCCCCGGCCTTCGGGCGGTTATTTTTGGGCGCGGCTGTGCCCACGGCCTATTTTTGGCACACGGAGGCCCCTCGCAAAGTCTCGCGCCATTCCGAGTCCGGCGGACGAAGTTGGCCAGCCCCACCACCCAAGGCTATAGCCCACCCGTTTTTTTTGCCTTTTTCCGCAGGACGAACTTGGCGCCCCGGCCTTCGGGCGGTTATTTTTGGGCGCGGCTGTGCCCATGCCTATTTTTTGCCCACGGAGGCCCCTCGCAAAGTCAAGCGCCCTTCCGAGTCCGGCGGACGAAGTTGGCCAGCCCCAACCCCCCAAGCAAATGGCCCCCCGTTTTTGTGGCCGATTTCCGCAGGACGAACTTGGCGCCCGGCCTTCGGGCGGTTATTTTGGGCGCGGCTGTGCCTCGCCCTATTTTTGGCTCACGGAGGCCCCTCCCTCAGTCTCGCGCCATTCCTAGTCCGTCGTTCGAAGTTGGCCAGCCCCACCCCCCAAGGCTATAGCCCACCCGTTTTTGTGGCCTTTTTCCGCTGGACGAACTTGGCGCCCCGGCCTTCGGGCGGTTATTTTTGGGCGCGCCTGTGCCCGCGGCCTATTTTTGGCACACGGAGGCCCCTCGCAAAGTCTCGCACCATTCCGAGTCCGGCGGACGAAGTTGGCCAGCCCCACCCCCCAAGGCTATAGCCCACCCGTTTTTGTGGCCTTTTTCCGCAGGACGAACTTGGCGCCCCGGCCTTCGGGAGGTTATTTTTTGGCTCGGCTGTGCACGCGGCCTATTTTTTGCACACGTAGGCCCCTCGCAAAGTCTCGCGCCATTCCGAGTCCGGCGGACGAAGTTGGCCAGCCCCACCCCCCAAGGCTATAGCCCACCCGTTTTTGTGGCCTTTTTCCGCAGGACGAACTTGGCGCCCCGGCCTTCGGGCAGTTATTTTTGGGCGCGGCTGTGCCCGCGGCTTATTTTTGGCACACGGAGGCCCCTCGCAAAGTCTCGCGCCATTCCGAGTCCGGCGGACGAAGTTGGCCAGCCCCACCCCCCAAGGCTATAGCCCACCCGTTTTTGTGGCCTTTTTCCGCTGGACGAACTTGGCGCCCCAGCCTTCGGTCGGTTATTTTTGGGCGCGGCACTATTTTTGGCACACGGAGGCCCCTCGAAAAGTCTCGCGCCATTCCAAGTCCGGCGGACGAAGTTTGCCAGCCCCACCCCCCAAGGCTATAGCCCACCCGTTTTTGTGGCCTTTTTCCGCAGGACGAACTTGGCGCCCCGGCCTTCGGGTGGTTATTTTTGGGCGCGGCTGGGCCCGCGGCCTATTTTTGGCACACGGAGGCCCCTCGCAAAGTCTCGCGCCATTCCGAGTCCGGCGGACGAAGTTGGCCAGCCCCACCCCCCAAGGCTATAGTCCACCCGTTTTTGTGGACTTTTTCCGCAGGACGAACTTGGCGCCCCGGCCTTCGGGCGGTTATTTTTGGGTACGGCTGTGCCCGCGGCGTATTTTTGGCACACGGAGGCCCCTCGCAAAGTCTCGCGCCATTCCGAGTCCGGCGGAAGAAGTTGGCAAGCCCCACCCCCCAAGGCTATAGCCCACCCGTTTTTGTGGCCTTTTTCCGCTGGACGAACTTGGCGCCCCGGCCTTCGGGCATTTATTTTTGGGCACGGCTGTGCCCGCGGCCTATTTTTGGCACACGGAGGTCCCTCGCAAAGTCTCACGCCATTCCGAGTCCGGCCTACGAAGTTGGCCAGCCCCACCCCCCAAGGCTATAGCCCACCCGATTTTGTGGCCTTTTTCCGAAGGACGAACTTGGCGCCCCGGCCTTCGGGCGGTTATTTTTGGGCGCGGCTGTGTGCACGGCCTATTTTTGGCACATGGAGGCCTCTCGCAAAGTCTCGCGCCATTCCGAGTCCGGCGGACGAAGTTGGCCAGCCCCACCCCCCAAGGCTATAGCCCACCCGTTTTTGTGGCCTTTTTCCGCAGGACGAACTTGGCGCCCCGGCCTTCGGGCGGTTATTTTTGGGTGCGGCTGTGTCCGCGGCCTATTGTTGGCACACGGAGGTCCGTCGCAAAGTCTCGCGCCATTCCGAGTCCGTCGGACGAAGTTGGCCAGCCCCACCCCCCAAGGCTATAGCCCACCCGTTTTTGTGGCCTTTTTCCGCAGGACGAACTTGGCGCCCCGGCCTTCGGGCGGTTATTTTTG
Organism: Citrus cavaleriei; assembly: GCA_030448935.1. Lineage (NCBI taxonomy): Eukaryota > Viridiplantae > Streptophyta > Magnoliopsida > Sapindales > Rutaceae > Citrus > Citrus cavaleriei. The sequence continues at coordinate 17,062 of JAUJEM010000227.1, forward strand.
GGCGCGGCTGTGCCCGCGGCCTATATTTGGCACACAGAGGCCCCTCACAAAGTCTCGCTCCATTCCTAGTCCGGCGGACGAAGTTGGCCAGCCCCACCCCCCAAGGCTATAGCCCACCCGTTTTTGTGGCCTTTTTCCGCAGGACGAACTGGGCGCCCCGGCCTTCGGGCGGTTATTTTTGGGCGCGGCTGTGCCCGCGGACTATTTTGGCACATGGAGGCCCCTTGCAAAGTCTCGCGCCATTCCGAGTCCGCCGGACGAAGTTGGCCAGCCCCACCCCCCAAGGCTATAGCCCACCCGTTTTGTTGGTCTTTTTCCGCAGGACGAACTTGGCGCCCCGGCCTTCGGGCGGTTATTTTTGGGCGCGGCTGTATCTGCGGCCTATTTTTAGTACACGGATGCCCCTCGCAAAGTCTCGCGCCATTCCGAGTCCGGCGGACGAAGTTGGCCAGCCCCACCCCCCAAGGCTATAGCCCACCCGTTTTTGTGGCCTTTTTCCGCTGGACGAACTTGGCGCCCCGGCCTTCGGGCGGTTATTTTTTAGCGCGGCTGTGCCCGCGGCCTATTTTTTGCACATGGAGGCCCCTCGTAAAGTCTCTCGCCATTCCGAGTCCTGCGCACGAAGTGGGCCGGCCCCACCCCCCAAGGCTATAGCCCACCCGTTTTTGTGTCCTTTTTCCGCAGGACGAACTTGGCGGCCCGGCCTTCGGGCGGTTATTTTTGGGTGCGGCTGTGCCCGCGGACTATTTTTGGCACATGGAGGCCCCTTGCAAAGTCTCGCGCCATTCCGAGTCCGCCGGACGAAGTTGGCCAGCCCCACCCCCCAAGGCTATAGCCCACCCGTTTTTTTGGTCTTTTTCCGCAGGACGAACTTGGCGCCCCGGCCTTCGGGCTATTATTTTTGGGCGCGGCTGTGCCCACAGCCTATTTTTGGCACACGGATGCCCCTCGCAAAGTCTCATGCCATTCCGAGTCCGGCGGACGAAGTTGGCCAGCCCCACCCCCCAAGGCTATAGCCCACCCGTTTTTGTGGCCTTTTTCCGCTGGACGAACTTGGCGCCCCGGCCTTCGGGCGGTTATTTTTTAGCGCGGCTGTGCCCGCGGCCTATTTTTTGCACACGGAGGCCCCTCGTAAAGTCTCGCGCCATTCCGAGTCCGGCGGACGAAGTGGGCCGGCCCCACCCCCCAAGGCTATAGCCCACCCGTTTTTGTGGCCTTTTTCCGCAGGACGAACTTGGCGCCCCAGCCTTCGGGCGGTTATTTTTGGGCGCGGCTGTGCCCATGGCCTATTTTTGGTACACGGAGGCCCCTCGCACGGTCTCGCCCCATTCCGTGTCCGGCAGACGAAGTTGGCCAGCCCCACCCCCCAAGGCTATAGCCCACCCGTTTTTGTGGCCTTTTTCCACAGTACGAACTTGGCGCCCCGGCCTTCGGCCAGTTATTTTTGGGCGCGGCTGTGCCCGCGGCCTATTTTTGGCACACGGAGGCCCCTCGCAAAGTCTCGCGCCATTCCGAGTCCGGCGGACGAAGTTGGCCAGCCCCACCCCCCAAGGCTATAGCCCACCCGTTTTTGTGGCCTTTTTCCGCAGGACGAACTTGGCGCCCCGGCCTTCGGGCGATTATTTTTGGGCGCGGCTGTGCCCGCGGCCTATTTTTGGCACACGGAGACCCCTCGCAAAGTCTCGCACCTTTCCAAGCCCGGCGGACGAAGTCGGCCAGCCCCACCCCCCAAGGCTATAGCCCACCCGTTTTTGTGGCCTTTTTCCGCAGGACGAACTTGGGGCCCCGGCCGTCGGGTGGTTATTTTTGGGCGCGGCTGTGCCCGCGGCCTATTTTTGGCACACGGAGGCCCCTCGCAAAGTCTCGCGCCATTCCGAGTCCGGCAGACGAAGTTGGCCAGCCCCACCCCCCAAGGCTATAGCCCACCCGTTTTTGTGGCCTTTTTCCGCTGGACGAACTTGGTGCCACGGCCTTCGGGCAGTTATTTTTGGGCGCGGCTGTGTCCGCGGCCTATTTTTGGCTCACGGAGGCCCCTCGCAAAGTCTCGCGCCATTCCGAGTCCGGCGGACGAAGTTGGCCATCCCCACCCCCCAAGGCTATAGCCCACCCGTTTTTGTGGCCTTTTTCCGCAGGACGACTTGGCGCCCGGCCTTCGGGCGGTTATTTTTTGGCGCGGCTGTGCCAAGGCCAATTTATGGCACACGAAGGCCCCTCGCAAAGTCTCGCCCCATTCCGAGTCCGGCGGACGAGTTGGCCAGCCCCACCCCCAAGGCTAGAGCCCACCCGCTTTTGTGGCCTTTTTCCGCAGGACGAACTTGGCGCCCCGGCCTTCGGGCGGTTATTTTTGGGCGCGGCTGTGTCCGCGGCCTATTTTTGGGACACAGAGGCCCCTCGCAAAGTCTCGCACCATTCCGAGTCCGGCGGACGAAGTTGGCCAGCCCCACCCCCCAAGGCGATAGCCCACCCGTTTTTGCGGCCTTTTTCCGCAGGACGAACTTGGCGCCCCGGCCTTCGGGCGGTTATTTTTGGGCGCGGCTGTGGCCGCGGCCTATTTTTGGCACAAGGAGGCCCCTCGCAAAGTCTCGCGCCATTCCGAGCCCGGCGGACGAAGTTGGCCAGCCCCACCCCCCAATGCTATAGCCCACCCGTTTTTGTGGCCTTTTTACGCTGGACGAACTTGGCGCCCCAGCCTTCGGGCGGTTATTTTTGGGTACGGCTGTGCCCGCGGCCTATTTTTGGCACACGGTGGTCCCTCGCAAAGTCTCGTGCCATTCCGAGTCCGGCGGACGAAGTTGGCCAGCCCCATCCGCCAAGGCTATAGCCCACCCGTTTTTGTGGCCTTTTTCCGCAGGACGAACTTGGCGCCCCGGCCTTCGGGCGGTTATTTTTGGGCGCGGCTGTGCCCGCGGCCTATTTTTGGCACACGGAGGCCCCTCGCAAAGTCTCGCGCCATTCCGAGTCCGGCGGATGAAGTTGGCCAGCCCCACCCCCCAAGGCTATAGCCCACCCGTTTTTGTGGCCTTTTTCCGCAGGACGAACATGGCGCCCCGGCCGTCGGGCGGTTATTTTTGGGTGCGGCTGTGGCCGCGGCCTATTTTTGGCACACGGAGGCCCCTCGCAAAGTCTCGCGCCATTCCGAGCCCGGCGGACGAAGTTGGCCAGCCCCACCCCCCAAGGCTATAGCCCACCCGTTTTTGTGGCCTTTTTAGGCTGGACGAACTTGGCGCCCCGGCCTTCGGGCGGTTATTTTTGGGTACGGCTGTGCCCGCGGCCTATTTTTGGCACACGGTGGCCCCTCCCAAAGTCACGTGCCATTCCGAGTCCGGCGGACGAAGTTGGCCAGCCCCACCCCCCAAGGCTATAGCCCACCCGTTTTTGTGGCCTTTTTAGGCTGGACGAACTTGGCGCCCCGGCCTTCGGGCAGTTATTTTTGGGTACGGCTGTGCCCGCGGCCTATTTTTGGCACACGGTGGCCCCTCGCAAAGTCTCGTGCCATTCCGAGTCCGGCGGACGAAGTTGGCCAGCCCCACCCCCCAAGGCTATAGCCCACCCGTTTTTGCGGCCTTTTTCCGCAGGACGAACTTGGCGCCCCGGCCTTCGGGCTGTTATTTTTGGGCGCGGCTGTGGCCGCGGCCTATTTTTGGCACAAGGAGGCCCCTCGTAAAGTCTCGCGCCATTCCGAGCCCGGCGGACGAAGTGGGCCAGCCCCACCCCCCAAGGCTATAGCCCACCCGTTTTTGTGGCCTTTTTCCGCAGGACGAACTTGGCGCCCCGGCCTTCGGGCGGTTATTTTTGGGCGCGGCTGTGCCCGCGGCCTATTTTTGGCACACGGAGGCCCCTCGTAAAGTCTCGCGCCATTCCGAGTCCGGCGGACGAAGTTGGCCAGCCCCACCCCCCAAGGCTATAGCCCACCCGTTTTTGTGGCCTTTTTCCGCAGGACGAACATGGCGCCCCGGCCGTCGGGCGGTTATTTTTGGGCGCGGCTGTGCCCACGGCCTATTTTTGGCACATGGAGGCCCCTCGCAAAGTCTCGCGCCATTCCGAGTCCGGCGGATGAAGTTGGCCAGCCCCACCCCCCAAGGCTATAGCCCACCCGTTTTTGTGGCCTTTTTAGGCTGGACGAACTTGGCGCCCCGGCCTTCGGGCGGTTATTTTTGGGTACGGCTGTGCCCGCGGCCTATTTTTGGCGCACGGAGGCCCCTCGCAAAGTCTCGTGCCATTCCGAGTCCGGCGGACGAAGTTGGCCAGCCCCACCCCCCAAGGCTATAGCCCACCCGTTTTTGTGGCCTTTTTCCGCTGGACGAACTTGGCGCCCCGGCCTTCGGGCGGTTATTTTTGGGCGCGGCTGTGCCCGCGGCCTATTTTTGGCACACGGAGGCGCCTCGCAAAGTCTCGCGCCATTCCGAGTCCGGCGGACGAAGTTGGCCAGCCCCACCCCCCAAGGCTATAGCCCACCCGTTTTTGTGGCCTTTTTCCGCTGGACGAACTTGGCGACCCGGCCTTCGGGATGTTATTTTTCGGCGCGGCTGTGCCCGCGGCCTATTTTTGGCACACGGGGGCGCCTCGCAAAGTCTCGCGCCATTCCGTGTCCGGCGGACGAAGTTGGCCAGCCCCACCCCCCAAGGCTATAGCCCACCCGTTTTTGTGGCCTTTTTGCGCTGGACGAACTTGGCGCCCCGGCCTTCGGGCGGTTATTTTTGGGCGCGGGTGTGCGCGCGGCCTATTTTTGGCACACGGAGGTGATCGCAAAGTCTCGCGCCATTCCGAGTCCGGCGGACGGAGTTGGCCAGCCCCACCCCCCAAGGCTATAGCCCACCCGTTTTTGTGGCCTTTTTCCGCTGGACGAACTTGGCGCCCCGGCCTTTGGGCGGTTATTTTTGGGCGCGGCTGTGCCCGCGGCCTATTTTCGGCACACGGAGGCACCATAATAAGTCTCGCGCCATTCCGAGTCCGGCGGACGAAGTTGGCCAGCCCCACCCCCCAAGGCTATAGCCCACCCGTTTTTGTGGCCTTGTTCCGCTGGACGAACTTGGCGCCCCGGCCTTCGGGCGGTTATTTTTGGGCGCGGCTGTGTCCGCGGCCTATTTTTGGCACACGGAGGTGCCACGCAAAGTCTCGCGCCATTCCGAGTCCGGCGGACGAAGTTGGCCAGCCCCACCCCCCAAGGCTATAGCCCACCCGTTTTTGTGGCCTTTTTCCGCTGGACGAACTTGGCGCCCCGGCCTTCGGGCGGTTAATTTTGGGCGCGACTGTGCCTGCGGCCTATTTTTGGCACACAGAGGCGCCTCCAAAGTCTCGCGCCATTCCGAGTCCGGCGGACGAAGTTGGCCAGCCCCACCCCCCAAGGCTATAGCCCACCCGTTTTTGTGGCCTTTTTCCGCTGGACGTACTTCGCGCCCCGGCCTTCGGGCGGTTATTTTTGGGCGCGGCTGTGACCGCGGCCTATTTTTGGCACACGTAGGCGCCTCGCAAAGTCTCGCGCCATTCCGAGTCCGGCGGACGAAGTTGGCCAGCCCCACCCCCCAAGGCTATAGCCCACCCGTTTTTGTGGCCTTTTTCCGCTGGACGAACTTGGCGCCCCGGCCTTCGGGCGGTTATTTTTGGGCGCGGCTGTGCGCGCGGCCTATTTTTGGCACACGGAGGTGCCTCGCAAAGTCTCGTGCCATTCCGAGTCCGGCGGACGAAGTTGGCCAGCCCCACCCCCCAAGGCTATAGCCCACCCGTTTTTGTGGCCTTTTTCCGTTGGACGAACTTGGCGCCCCGGCCTTCGGGCGGTTATTTTTGGGCGCGGCTGTGTCCGCGGCCTATTTTTGGCACACGGAGGCACCTCGCAAAGTCTCGTGCCATTCCGAGTCCGGCGGACGAAGTTGGCCAGCCCCACCCCCCAAGGCTATAGCCCACCTGTTTTTGTGGCCTTTTTCCGCAGGACGAACTTGGCGCCCCGGCCTTCGGGCGGTTATTTTTGGGCGCGGCTGTGCCCGCGGCCTATTTTTGGCACACGGAGGACCCTCGCAAAGTCTCGCGCCATTCCGAGCCCGGCGGACGAAGTTGGCCAGCCCCACCCCCCAAGGCTATAGCCCACCCGTTTTTTTGGCCTTTGTCCGCCGGACGAACTTGGCGCCCCGGCCTTCGGGCGGTTATTTTTGGGTGCGGCTATCCCCGCGTCCTATTTTTGGCACACGGAGGCCCCTCGCAAAGTCTCGCGCCATTCCGAGTCCGGCGGACGAAGTTGGCCAGCCCCACCCCCCAAGGCTATAGCCCACCCGTTTTTGTGGCCTTTTTGCGCTGGACGAACTTGGCGCCCCGGCCTTCGGGCGGTTATTTTTGGGTGCGGCTTTGCCCGCGGCCTAAATTGGCACACGGAGGCTCCTCGCAAAGTCTCGCGCCATTCCGAGTCCGGCGGACGAAGTTGGCCAGCCCCACCCCCCAAGGCTATAGCCCACCCGTTTTTGTGGCCTTTTTCCGCTGGACGAACTTGGCGCCCCGGCCTTCGGGCAGTTATTTTTGGGCGCGGCTGTGCCCGCGGACTATTTTTGGCACACGGAGGCCCCTCGCAAAGTCTCGCGCCATTCCGAGTCTGGCGGACGAAGTTGGCCAGCCCCACCCCCCAAGGCTATAGCCCACCCATTTTTGTGGCCTTTTTCCGCTGGACGAACTTGGCGCCCCGGCCTTCGGGCAGTTATTTTTGGGCGCGGCTGTACCCGCGGCCTATTTTTGGCACACGGAGGCCCCTCGCAAAGTCTCGCACCATTCCGTGTCCGGCGGACGAAGTTGGCCAGCCCCACCCCCCAAGGCTATAGCCCATCCGTTTTTGTGGCCTTTTTCCGCAGGACGAACTTGGCGCCCCGGCCTTCGGGCGGTTATTTTTGGGCGCGGCTGTGCCCGCGGCCTATTTTTGGCACACGGAGGCCCCTCACAAAGTCTCGCGCCATTCCGAGTCTGGCGGACGAAGTTGGCCAGCCCCACCCCCCAAGGCTATAGCCCACCTGTTTTTGTGGCCTTTTTCCGCAGGACGAACTTGGCGCCCCGGTCTTCGGGCGGTTATTTTATGGCGCGGCTGTGCCCGCGGCCTATTTTTGGCACACGGAGGCCCCTCGCAAAGTCTCGCGCCATTCCGAGCCCGGCGGACGAAGTTGGCCAGCCCCACCCCCCAAGGCTATAGCCCACCCGTTTTTGTGGCCTTTTTAGGCTGGACGAACTTGGCGCCCCGGCCTTCGGTCGGTTATTTTTGGGTGTGGCTGTGTCCGCGGCCTATTTTTGGCGCACGGAGACCCCTCGCAAAGTCTCGTGCCATTCCGAGTCCGGCGGACGAAGTGGGCCAGCCCCACCCCCCAAGGCTATAGCCAACCCGTTTTTGTGGCCTTTTTCCGCAGGACGAACTTGGCGCCCCGGCCGTCGGGTGGTTATTTTTGGGCGCGGCTGTGCCCGCAGCCTAAATTGGCACACGGAGGCCCCTCGCAAAGTCTCGCGCCATTCCGAGTCCGGCGGACGAAGTTGGCCAGCCCCACCCCCCAAGGCTATAGCCCACCCGTTTTTGGGGCTTTTTTCCGCTGGACGAACTTGGCGCCCCGGCCTTCGGGCAGTTATTTTTGGGCGTGGCTGTGCCCGCGGCCTATTTTTGGCACACGGTGGCCCCTCGCAAAGTCTCGCGCCATTCCGAGTCCGGCGGACGAAGTTGGCCAGCCCCACCCCCCAAGGCTATAGCCCACCCGTTTTTGTGGCCTTTTTCCGCGGGACGAACTTGGCGCCCCGGCCTTCGGGCGGTTATTTTTGGGCACGGGAGTGCCCGCGGCCTATTTTTGGCACACGGAGACCCCTCGCAAAGTCTCACACCATTCCGAGTCCGGCGGACGAAGTTGGCCAGCCCCACCCCCCAAGGCTATAGCCCACCCGTTTTTGTGGCCTTTTTCCGCTGGACGAACTTGGCGCCCCGGCCTTCGGGCGGTTATTTTTGGGCACTGCTGTGCCCTAGGCCTACTTTTGGCACATGGAGGTGCCTCGTAAAGTCTAGCGCCATTCCGATTCCGGCGGACGAAGTTGGCCAGCCCCACCCCCCAAGGCTATAGCCCACCCTTTTTTGTGGCCTTTTTCCGCTGGATGAACTTGGCGCCCCGGCCTTCGGGCGGTTATTTTTGGGCGCTGCTGTGCCCGCGGCCTATTTTTGGCACATGGAGGTGCCTCGCAAAGTCTCGCGCTATTCCGAGTCCGGCGGACGAAGTTGGCCAGCCCCACCCCCCAAGGCTATAGCCCACCCGTTTTTGTGGCCTTTTTACGCTGGACGAACTTGGCGACCAGGCCTTCGGGATGTTATTTTTTGGCGCGGCTGTGTCCGCGGCCTATTTTTGGCACACGGGGGCGCCTCGTAAAGTCTCGCGCCATTCCGTGTCCGGCGGACGAAGTTGGCCAGCCCCACCCCCCAAGGCTATAGCCCACCCGTTTTTGTGGCCTTTTTCCGCTGGACGAACTTGGCGCCCCGGCCTTCGGGCGGTTATTTTTGGGCGCGGCTGTGTCCGCGGCCTATTTTTGGCACACGGAGGCGCCACGCAAAGTCTCGCGCCATTCCGAGTCCGGCGGACGAAGTTGGCCAGCCCCACCCCCCAAGGCTATAGCCCACCCGTTTTTGTGGCCTTTTTCCGCAGGACGAACTTGGCGCCCCGGACTTCGGGCGGTTATTTTTGGGCGCGGCTGTGCGCGCGGCCTATTTTTTGCACACGGAGGCCCCTCGCAAAGTCTCGCGCGATTCCGAGTCCGGCGGACGAAGTTGGCCAGCCCCACCCCCCAAGGCTATAGGCCACCCGTTTTTGTGGCCTTTTTCCGCAGGACGAACTTGGCACCCCGGCCTTCGGGCGGTTATTTTTGGGCGCGGCTGTGCCCGCGGCGGAAGCCTAGCCCACCCCCAAGGCTATAGCACACCCGGAGGCCCCTCGCAAAGTCTCGCGCCATTCCGAGTCCGGTGGACGAAGTTGGCCAGCCCCACTCCCCAAGGCTATAGCCCACCCGTTTTGTGGCCTTTTTCCGCAGGACGAACTTGGCGCCTGGCCTTCGGGCGGTTATTTTTGGGCTCGGATGTTTCCTCGGCATATTTTTGGTACAAGTTTGCCCCTCGTTAAGTCTCGCGCCATTCCGAGCCCGGCGGACGAAGTTGGCCAGCCCCACCCCCCAAGGCTATAGCCCACCCGTTTTTGTGGCCTTTTTAGGCTGGACGAACTTGGCGCCCCGTCCTTCGGGCGGTTATTTTTGGGTGTGGCTGTGTCCGCGGCCTATTTTTGGCGCACGGAGACCCCTCGCAAAGTCTCGTGCCATTCCGAGTCCGGCGGACGAAGTGGGCCAGCCCCACCCCCCAAGGCTATAGCCAACCCGTTTTTGTGGCCTTTTTCCGCAGGACGAACTTGGCGCCCCGGCCTTCGGGCCGTTATTTTTGGGCACGGCTGTGCCCGCGAGCTATTTTTTGCACACGGAGGCCCCTCGCAAAGTCTCGCGCCATTCCGAGTTCGGAGGATGAAGTTGGCCAGCCCCACCCCCCAAGGCTATAGCTCACCCGTTTTTGTGGCCTTTTTCCGCAGGACGAACTTGGCGCCCCGGCCGTCGGGCGGTTATTTTTGGGCGCGGCTGTGCCCGCAGCCTAAATTGGCACACGGAGGCCCCTCGCAAAGTCTCGCGCCATTCCGAGTCCGGCGGACGAAGTTGGCCAGCCCCACCCCCCAAGGCTATAGCCCACCCGTTTTTGTGGCCTTTTTCCGCTGGACGAACTTGGCGCCCCGGCCTTCGGGCAGTTATTTTTGGGCGCGGCTGTGCCCGCGGCCTATTTTTGGCACACGGTGGCCCCTCGCAAAGTCTCGCGCCATTACGAGTCCGGCGGACGAAGTTGGCCAGCCCCACCCCCCAAGGCTATAGCCCACCCGTTTTTGTGGCCTTTTTCCGCGGGACGAACTTGGCGCCCCGGCCTTCGGGCGGTTATTTTTGGGCGCGGGTGTGCCCGCGGCCTATTTTTGGCACACGGAGACCCCTCGCAAAGTCTCACACCATTCCGAGTCCGGCGGACGAAGTTGGCCAGCCCCACCCCCCAAGGCTATAGCCCACCCGTTTTTGTGGCCTTTTTCCGCTGGACGAACTTGGCGCCCCGGCCTTCGGGCGGTTATTTTTGGGCGCTGCTGTGCCCTAGGCCTACTTTTGGCACATGGAGGTGCCTCGTAAAGTCTAGCGCCATTCCGATTCCGGCGGACGAAGTTGGCCAGCCCCACCCCCCAAGGCTATAGCCCACGCTTTTTTGTGGCCTTTTTCCGCTGGATGAACTTGGCGCCCCGGCCTTCGGGCTGTTATTTTTGGGCGCTGCTGTGCCCGCGGCCTATTTTTGGCACATGGAGGCGCCTCGCAAAGTCTCGCGCTATTCCGAGTCCGGCGGACGAAGTTGGCCAGCCCCACCCGCCAAGGCTATAGCCCACCCGTTTTTGTGGCCTTTTTCCGCTGGACGAACTTGGCGACCCGGCCTTCGGGATGTTATTTTTCGGCGCGGCTGTGCCCGCGGCCTATTTTTGGCACACGGGGGCGCCTCGTAATGTCTCGCGCCATTCCGTGTCCGGCAGACGAAGTTGGCCAGCCCCACCCCCCAAGGCTATAGCCCACCCGTTTTTGTGGCCTTTTTGCGCTGGACGAACTTGGCGCCCCGGCCTTCGGGCGGTTATTTTTGGGCGCGGGTGTGCGCGCGGCTTATTTTTGGCACGCGGAGGTGCCTCGCAAATCTCGCGCCATTCCGAGTCCGGCGGACGAAGTTGGCCAGCCCCACCCCCCAAGGCTATAGCCCACCCGTTTTTGTGGCATTTTTCCGCAGGACGAACTTGGCGCCCCGGACTTCGGGCGGTTATTTTTGGGAACGGCTGTGCGCACGGCCTATTTTTTGCACACGGAGGCCCCTCGCAAAGTCTCGCGCGATTCCGAGTCCGGCGGACGAAGTTGGCCAGCCCCACCCCCCAAGGCTATATCCCACCCGTTTTTGTGGCCTTTTTCCGCAGGACGAACTTGGCACCCCGGCCTTCGGGCGGTTATTTTTGGCGCGGCTGTGCCCGCGGCCTATTTTTGGCACACGGAGGCCCCTCGCAAAGTCTCGCGCCATTCCGAGTCCGGCGGACGAAGTTGGCCAGCCCCACCCCCCAAGGCTATAGCCCACCCGTTTTTGTGGCCTTTTTCCGCAGGACGAACTTGGCGCCCCGGCCTTCGGGCGGTTATTTTTGGGTGCGGCTGTCCCCGCGTCCTATTTTTGGCACACGGAGGCCCCTCGCAAAGTCTCGCGCCATTCCGAGTCCGGCGGACGAAGTTGGCCAGCCCCACCCCCCAAGGCTATAGCCCACCCGTTTTTGTGGCCTTTTTCCGCTGGACGAACTTGGCGCCCCGGCCTTCGGGCAGTTATTTTTGGGCGCGGCTGTGGCCACGGCCTATTTTTGGCACACGGAGGCCCCTCGCAAAGTCTCACGCCATTCCGAGTCCGGCGGACGAAGTTGGCCAGCCCCACCCCCCAAGGCTATAGCCCACCCGTTTTTGTGGCCTTTTTCCGCAGGACGAACTTGGCGCCCCGGCCTTCGGGCCGTTATTTTTGGGCGCGGCTGTGCCCGCGGCCTATTTTTGGCACACGGAGGCCCCTCGCAAAGTCTCTTACCATTCCGAGTCCGGCGGACGAAGTTGGCCAGCCCCACCCCCCAAGGCTATAGCCCACCCGTTTTTGTGGCCTTTTTCCGCTGGACGAACTTGGCGCCCCGGCCGTCGGGCGGTTATTTTTGGGCGCGGCTGTGCCCGCGGCCTAAATTGGCACACGGAGGCCCCTCGTAAAGTCTCGCGCCATTCCTAGTCCGGCGGACGAAGTTGGCCAGCCCCACCCCCCTAGGCTATAGCCCACCCGTTTTTGTGGCCTTTTTCCGCTGGACGAACTTGGCGCCCCGGCCTTCGGGCAGTTATTTTTGGGTGCGGCTGTGCCCGCGGCCTATTTTTGGCACACGGAGGCCCCTCGCAAAGTCTCACGCCATTCCGAGTCCGGCGGACGAAGTTGGCCAGCCCCACCCCCCAAGGCTATAGCCCACCCATTTTTGTGGCCTTTTTCCGCAGGACGAACTTGGCGCCCCGGCCTTCGGGCGGTTATTTTTGGGCGCGGCTGTGCCCGCGGCCTATTTTTGGCACACGGAGGCCCCTCGCAAAGTCTCGTACCATTCTGAGTCCGGCGGACGAAGTTGGCCAGCCCCACCCCCCAAGGCTATAGCCCACCCGTTTTTGTGGCCTTTTTCCGCTGGACGAACTTGGCGCCCCGGCCTTCGGGAGGTTATTTTTGGGCGCTGCTGCGCCCTAGGCCTACTTTTGGCACACGGAGGTGCCTCGCAAAGTCTAGCGCCATTCCGATTCCGGCAGACGAAGTTGGCCAGCCCCACCCCCCAAGGCTATAGCCCACCCTTTTTTGTGGCCTTTTTCCGCTGGACGAACTTGGCGCCCCGGCCTTCGGGCAGTTATTTTTGGGCGCGGCTGTGCCCGCGGCCTATTTTTGGCACACGGAGGCCCCTCGCAAAGTGTCGCGCCATTCCGAGTCCGGCGGACGAAGTTGGCCAGCCCCACCCCCCAAGGCTATAGCCCACCCGTTTTTGTGGCCTTTTTCCGCAGGACGAACTTGGCGCCCCGGCCTTCGGGCGGTTATTTTTGGGCGCGGCTGTGCCCGCGGCCTATTTTTGGCACACGGAGGCCCCTCGCAAAGTCTCGTACCATTCCGAGTCCGGCGGACGAAGTTGGCCAGCCCCACCCCCCAAGGCTATAGCCCACCCGTTTTTGTGGCCTTTTTCCGCTGGACGAACTTGGCGCCCCGGCCTTCGGGCAGTTATTTTTGGGCGCTGCTGTGCCCTAGGCCTACTTTTGGCACACGGAGGTGCCTCGCAAAGTCTAGCGCCATTCCGATTCCGGCGGACGAAGTTGGCCAGCCCCACCCCCCAAGGCTATAGCCCACCCGTTTTTGTGGCCTTTTTCCGCTGGACGAACTTGGCGCCCCGGCCTTCGGGCGGTTATTTTTGGGCGCGGCTGTGCCCGCGGCCTATTTTTGGCACACGGAGGCCCCTCGCAAAGTGTCGCACCATTCCGAGTCCGGCGGACGAAGTTGGCCAGCCCCACCCCCCAAGGCTATAGCCCACCCGTTTTTGTGGCCTTTTTCCGCTGGACGAACTTGGCGCCCCGGCCTTCGGGCGGTTATTTTTGGGCGCGGCTGTGCCCGCGGCCTATTTTTGGCACACGGAGGCCCCTCGCAAAGTCTCGAGCCATTCCGAGCCCGGCGGACGAAGTTGGCCAGCCCCACCCCCCAAGGCTATAGCCCACCCGTTTTTGTGGCCTTTTTAGGCAGGACGAACTTGGTGCCCCGGCCTTCGGGCGGTTATTTTTGGGCACTGCTGTGCCCTAGGCCTACTTTTGGCACACGGAGGTGCCTCGCAAAGTCTAGCGCCATTCCGATTCCGGCGGACGAAGTTGGCCATCCCCACCCCCCAAGGCTATAGCCCACCCTTTTTTGTGGCCTTTTTCCGCTGGACGAACTTGGCGCCCCGGCCTTCGGGCGGTTATTTTTGGGCGCGGCTGTGCCCGCGGCCTATTTTTGGTACACGGAGGCCCCTCGCAAAGTCTCGCGCCATTCCGAGCCCGGCGGACGAAGTTGGCCAGCCCCACCCCCCAAGGCTATAGCCCACCCGTTTTTGTGGCCTTTTTAGGCTGGACGAACTTGGCGCCCCGGCCTTCGGGCGGTTATTTTTGGGCGCGGCTGTGCCCGGAGGCTATTTTTGGCACACGGAGGCCCCTCGCAAAGTCTCGCGCCATTCCGAGTCCGGAGGATGAAGTTGGCCAGCCCCACCCCCCAAGGCTATAGCCCACCCGTTTTTGTGGCCTTTTTCCGCTGGACGAACTTGGCGCCCCGGCCTTCGGGCGGTTATTTTTGGGCGCTGCTGTGCCCTAGGCCTACTTTTGGCACACGGAGGTGCCTCGCAAAGTCTAGCGCCATTCCGATTCCGGCGGACGAAGTTGGCCAGCCCCACCCCCCAAGGCTATAGCCCACCCTTTTTTGTGGCCTTTTTCCGCTGGACGAACTTGGCGCCCCGGCCGTCGGGCGGTTATTTTTGGGCGCGGCTGTGCCCGCGGCCTAAATTGGCACACGGAGGCCCCTCGCAAAGTCTCGCGCCATTCCGAGTCCGGCGGACGAAGTTGGCCAGCCCCACCCCCCTAGGCTATAGCCCACCCGTTTTTGTGGCCTTTTTCCGCTGGACGAACTTGGCGCCCCGGCCTTCGGGCAGTTATTTTTGGGCGCGGCTGTGCCCGCGGCTGCCCCTATTTTGGCACCACGGAGGCCCCTCTCAAAGTCTCACGCCATTCCGAGTCAGGCGGAGGAACTTGGCCTGCCCCACCCCCAAGGCTATAGCCCACCCGTTTTTGTGGCCTTTTTCCGCTGGACGAACTTGGCGCCCCGGCCTTCGGGCGGTTATTTTTGGGCGCTGCTGTGCCCTAGGCCTACTTTTGGCACACGGAGGTGCCTCGCGAAGTCTAGCGCCATTCCGATTCCGGCGGACGAAGTTGGCCAGACCCACCCCCCAAGGCTATAGCCCACCCTTTTTGTGGCCTTTTTCCGCTGGACGAACTTGGCACCCCGGCCTTCGGGCGGTTATTTTTGGGCGCGGCTGTGCCCGCGGCCTATTTTTGGCACACGGAGGTTCCTCGCAAAGTGTCGCGCCATTCCGAGTCCGGCGGACGAAGTTGGCCAGCCCCACCCCCCAAGGCTATAGCCCACCCGTTTTTGTGGCCTTTTTCCGCTGGACGAACTTGGCGCCCCGGCCGTTGGGCGGTTATTTTTGGGCGCGGCTGTGCCCGCGGCCTAAATTGGCACACAGAGGCCCCTCGCAAAGTCTCGCGCCATTCCGAGTCCGGCGGACGAAGTTGGCCAGCCCCACCCCCCAAGGCTATAGCCCACCCGTTTTTGTGGCCTTTTTCCGCAGGACGAACTTGGCGCCCCGGCCTTCGGGCTGTTATTTTTGGGTGCGGCTGTGCAGCGGCCTATTTTTGGCACACGGAGGGCGCTCGCAAAGTATCGCACCATTCCGAGTCCGGCGGACGAAGTTGGCCAGCCCCACCCCCCAAGGCTATAGCCCACCCGTTTTTGTGGCCTTTTTCCGCAGGACGAACTTGGCGCCCCGGCCGTCGGGCGGTTATTTTTGGGCGCGGCTGTGCCCGCGGCCTAAATTGGCACACGGAGGCCCCTCGCAAAGTCTCGCGCCATTCCGAGTCCGGCGGACGAAGTTGGCCAGCCCCACCCCCCTAGGCTATAGCCCACCCGTTTTTGTGGCCTTTTTCCGCTGGACGAACTTGGCGCCCCGGCCTTCGGGCGGTTATTTTTGGGCGCGGCTGTGCCCGCGGCCTATTTTTGGCACACGGAGGCGCCTCGCAAAGTCTCGCGCCATTCCGAGTCCGGCGGACGAAGTTGGCCAGCCCCACCCCCCAAGGCTATAGCCCACCCGTTTTTGTGGCCTTTTTCCGCTGGACGAACTTGGCGACCCGGCCTTCGGGATGTTATTTTTTGGCGCGGCTGTGCCCGCGGCCTATTTTTGGCACATGGGGGCGCCTCGCAAAGTCTCGCGCCATTCCGTGTCCGGCGGACGAAGTTGGCCAGCCCCACCTCCCAAGCCTATAGCCCACCCGTTTTTGTGGCCTTTTTGCGCTGGACGAACTTGGCGCCCCGGCCTTCGGGCGGTTATTTTTGGGTGCGGGCGTGCGCGCGGCCTATTTTTGGCACACGGAGGCACCTCGCAAAGTCTCGCGCCATTCCGAGTCCGGCGGACGAAGTTGGCCAGCCCCACCCCCCAAGGCTATAGCCCACCCGTTTTTGTGGCCTTTTTCCGCTGGACGAACTTGGCGCCCCGGCCGTTGGGCGGTTATTTTTGGGCGCGGCTGTGCCCGCGGCCTAAATTGGCACACAGAGGCCCCTCGCAAAGTCTCGCGCCATTCCGAGTCCGGCGGACGAAGTTGGCCAGCCCCACCCCCCAAGGCTATAGCCCACCCGTTTTGTGGCCTTTTTCCGCTGGGGCAGACTTGGCGCCCGGCCTTCGGGCTGTTATTTTTGGGTGCGGCTGTGCAGCGGCCTATTTTGGCACACGGAGGCGCTCGCAAAGTCTCGCAACATTCCGAGTCCGGCGGCGGACAGTTGGCCAGCCCCACCCCCAAGGCTATAGCCCACCCTTTTTGTGGCCTTTTTCCTTGGGACAGAACTTGGCGCCCGGCCGTCGGGCGGTTATTTTTGGGCGCGGCTGAGCCCGCGGCCTAAATTGGCACCCGGAGGCCCCAAGCAAAGTATCACGCCAATCGCAGACCGGCGGACGAAGGTGGCCAGCCCCACCCACCTAGGGTATAGCCCACCCGATTTTGTGGCCTTTTTCCGCTGGACGAACTTGGCGCCCGGCCTTGGGCGGTTATTTTTGGGCGTGGCTGTGCCCGCGGCCTAATTTTGGCACACGGAGGTGCCTCGCAAAGTCTCGCGCCATTCCGAGTCCGGCGTACTACTATTGGCCAGCCCCACCCCCCAAGGCTATAGCCCACCCGTTTTTGTGGCCTTTTTCCGCTGAACGAACTTGGCGACCCGGCCTTCGGGATGTTATTTTTTGGCGCGGCTGTGCCCGCGGCCTATTTTTGGCACATGGGGGCGCCTTGCAAAGTCTCGCGCCATTCCGTGTCCGGCGGACGAAGTTGGCCAGCCCCACCTCCCAAGCCTATAGCCCACCCGTTTTTGTGGCCTTTTTGCGCTGGACGAACTTGGCGCCCCGGCCTTCGGGCGGTTATTTTTGGGTGCGGCTGTGCCCGCGGCCTATTTTTGGCACACGGAGGCCCCTCGCAAAGTCTCGCGCCATTCCGAGTCCGGCGGACGAAGTTGGCCAGCCCCACCACCCAAGGCTATAGCCCACCCGTTTTTTTTGCCTTTTTCCGCAGGACGAACTTGGCACCCCGGCCTTCGGGCGGTTATTTTTGGGTGCGGCTGTGCCCGCGGCCTAAATTGGCACACGGAGGCCCCTCGCAAAGTCTCGCGCCTTTCCGAGTCCGGCGGACGAAGTTGGCCAGCCCAACCCCCCAAGGCTATAGCCCACCCGTTTTTGTGGCCTTTTTCCGCAGGACGAACATCGCGCCCTGGCCGTCGGGCGGTTATTTTTGGACGCGGCTGTGACCGCGGCCTATTTTTGGCACACGGAGGGAGCACGCAAAGTAACGCACCAATCAGAGTACGGCGGACGAAGTTGGCCAGCCCCACCCCCCAAGGCTATAGCCCACCCTTTTTTGTGGCCTTTTTCCGCAGGACGAACTTGGCGCCCCGGCCGTCGGGCGGTTATTTTTGGGCGTGGCTGTGCCCGCGGCCTAAATTGGCACACGGAGGCCCCTCGCAAAGTCTCGCGCCATTCCGAGTCCGGCGGACGAAGTTGGCCAGCCCACCCCCCTAGGCTATAGCCCACCCGTTTTTGTGGCCTTTTTCCGCTGGACGAACTTGGCGCCCCGGCCTTCGGGCGGTTAATTTTTGGGCGCGGCTGTGCCCGCGGCCTATTTTTGGCACACGGAGGTGCCTCGCAAAGTCTCGCGCCATTCCGAGTCCGGCGGACGAAGTTGGCCAGCCCCACCCCCCAAGGCTATAGCCCACCCGTTTTTGTGGCCTTTTTCCGCTGGACGAACTTGGCGACCCGGCCTTCGGGATGTTATTTTTTGGCGCGGCTGTGCCCGCGGCCTATTTTTGGCACATGGGGGCGCCTCGCAAAGTCTCGCGCCATTCCGAGTCCGGCGGACGAAGTTGGCCAGCCCCACCCCCCAAGGCTATAGCCCACCCGTTTTTGTGGCCTTTTTCCGCCGGACGAACTTGGCGCCCCGGCCTTCGGGCGGTTATTTTTGGGCGCGGGCGTGCGCGCTGCCTAATTTTGGCACACGGAGGCGCCTCGCAAAGTCTCGCGCCATTCCGAGTCCGGCGGACGAAGTTGGCCAGCCCCACCCCCCAAGGCTATAGCCCACCCGTTTTTGTGGCCTTTTTCCGCTGGACGAACTTGGCGCCCCGCCCTTTGGGCGGTTATTTTTGGGCACGGCTGTGCCCGCGGGCTATTTTCGGCACACGGAGGCACCTCAAAAAGTCTCGCGCCATTCCGAGTCCGGCGGACGAAGTTGGCCAGCCCCACCCCCCAAGGCTATAGCCCACCCGTTTTTGTGGCCTTGTTCCGCTGGACGAACTTGGCGCCCCGGCCTTCGGGCGGTTATTTTTGGGCGCGGCTGTGTCCGCGGCCTATTTTTGGCACACGGAGGCGCCACGCAAAGTCTCGCGCCATTCCGAGTCCGGCGGACGAAGTTGGCCAGCCCCACCCCCCAAGGCTATAGCCCACCCGTTTGTGTGGCCTTTTTCCGGTGGACGACCTTGGCGCCCCGGCCTTCGGGCGGTTAATTTTGGGCGCGGCTGTGCCCGCAGCCTAGTTTTGGCACACGGAGGCGCCTCCAAAGTCTCGCGCCATTCCGAGTCCGGCGGACGAAGTTGGCCAGCCCCACCCCCCAAGGCTATAGCCCACCCGTTTGTGTGGCCTTTTTCCGCTGGACGAACTTGGCACCCCGGCCTTCGGGCGGTTATTTTTGGTTGCGGCTGTGACCGCGGCCTATTTTTGGCACACGGAGGTGCCTCGCAAAGTCTCGCGCCATTCCGAGTCCGGCGGACGAAGTTGGCCAGCCCCACCCCCCAAGGCTATAGCCCAACCGTTTTTGTGGCCTTGTTCCGCTGGACGAACTTGGCGCCCCGCCCTTTGGGCGGTTATTTTTGGGCACGGCTGTGCCCGCGGGCTATTTTCGGCACACGGAGGCACCTCAAAAAGTCTCGCGCCATTCCGAGTCCGGCGGACGAAGTTGGCCAGCCCCACCCCCCAAGGCTATAGCCCACCCGTTTTTGTGGCCTTGTTCCGCTGGACGAACTTGGCGCCCCGGCCTTCGGGCGGTTATTTTTGGGCGCGGCTGTGTCCGCGGCTTATTTTTGGCACACGGAGGCGCCACGCAAAGTCTCGCGCCATTCCGAGTCCGGCGGACGAAGTTGGCCAGCCCCACCCCCCAAGGCTATAGCCCACCCGTTTTTGTGGCCTTTTTCCGCTGGACGAACTTGGCGCCCCGGCCTTCGGGCGGTTAATTTTGGGCGCGGCTGTGCCCGCAGCCTATTTTTGGCACACGGAGGCGCCTCCAAAGTCTCGCGCCATTCCGAGTCCGGCGGACGAAGTTGGCCAGCCCCACCCCCCAAGGCTATAGCCCACCCGTTTTTGTGGCCTTTTTCCGCTGGACGAACTTGGCACCCCGGCCTTCGGGCGGTTATTTTTGGTTGCGGCTGTGACCGCGGCCTATTTTTGGCACACGGAGGTGCCTCGCAAAGTCTCGCGCCATTCCGAGTCCGGCGGACGAAGTTGGCCAGCCCCACCCCCCAAGGCTATAGCCCACCCAATTTTGTGGCCTTTTTCCGTTGGACGAACTTGGCGCCCCGGCCTTCGGGCGGTGATTTTTGGACGCGGCTGTGCCCGCGGCCTATTTTTGGCACACGGAGGCCCCTCGCAAAGTCTCGCACCATTCCGAGTCCGGCGGACGAAGTTGGCCAGCCCCACCCCCCAAGGCTATAGCCCACCTGTTTTTGTGGCCTTTTTCCACTGGACGAACTTGGCGCCCCGGCCTTGGGGCGGTTATTTTTGGGCGCTGCTGTGCCCTAGGCCTACTTTTGGCACACGGAGGTGCCTCGCATAGTCTAGCGCCATACCGATTCCGGCCCGGAAGTTGGCCAGCCCCACCCCCAAGGCTATAGCCCACCCTTTTTTGTGGCCTTTTTCCGTTGGACGAACTTGGCGCCCCGGCCTTCGGGCGGTTATTGTTGGGCGCGGTTGTGCCCGCGGCCTATTTTTGGCACACGGAGGTGCCTCGCAAAGTCTCGCGCCATTCCGAGTCCGGCGGACGAAGTTGGCCAGCCCCACCCCCCAAGGCTATAGCCCACCCGTTTTTGTGGCCTTTTTCCGCTGGACGAACTTGGCGACCCGGCCTTCGGGCAGTTATTTTTGGGCGCGGGTGTGCGCGCGGCCTATTTTTGGCACACGGAGGCACCTCGCAAAGTCTCGCGCCATTCCGAGTCCGGCGGACGAAGTTGGCCAGCCCCACCCCCCAAGGCTATAGCCCACCCGTTTTTGTGGCCTTTTTCCGCTGGACGAACTTGGCGCCCCGGCCTTTGGGCGGTTATTTTTGGGCGCGGCTATTCCCGCGGCCTATTTTCGGCACACGGAGGCACCTCAAAAAGTCTCGTGCCATTCCGAGTCCGGCGGATGAAGTTGGCCAGCCCCACCCCCCAAGGCTATAGCCCACCCGTTTTTGTGGCCTTGTTCCGCTGGACGAACTTGGCGCCCCGGCCTTCGGGCGGTTATTTTTGGGCGCGACTGTGTCCGCGGCCTATTTTTGGCACACGGAGGCGCCATGCAAAGTCTCGCGCCATTCCGAGTCCGGCGGACGAAGTTGGCCAGCCCCACCCCCCAAGGCTATAGCCCACCCGTTTTTGTGGCCTTTTTCCGCTGGACGAACTTGGCGCCCCGGCCTTCGGGCGGTTAATTTTGGGCGCGGCACCCTATTTTTGGCACACGGAGGCGCCTCCAAAGTCTCGCGCCATTCCGAGTCCGGCGGACGAAGTTGGCCAGCCCCACCCCCCAAGGCTATAGCCCACCCGTTTTTGTGGCCTTTTTCCGCTGGACGAACTTGGCGCCCCGGCCTGCGGGCGGTTATTTTTGGGCTCGGCTGTGCCCGCGGCCTATTTTCGGCACATGGAGGCACCTCAAAAAGTCTCGCGCCATTCCGAGTCCGGCGGATGAAGTTGGCCAGCCCCACCCCCCAAGGCTATAGCCCACCCGTTTTTGTGGCCTTTTTCCGCTGGACGAACTTGGCGCCCCGGCCTTCGGGCGGTTATTTTTGGGCGCGGGTGTGCGCGCGGCCTATTTTTGGCACACGGAGGCACCTCGCAAAGTCTCGCGCCATTCCGAGTCCGGCGGACGAAGTTGGCCAGCCCCACCCCCCAAGGCTATAGCCCACCCGTTTTTGTGGCCTTTTTCCGCTGGACGAACTTGGCGACCCGGCCTTCGGGCAGTTATTTTTGGGCGCGGGTGTGCGCGCGGCCTATTTTTGGCACACGGAGGCACCTCGCAAAGTCTCGCGCCATTCCGAGTCCGGCGGACGAAGTTGGCCAGCCCCACCCCCCAAGGCTATAGCCCACCCGTTTTTGTGGCCTTTTTCCGCTGGACGAACTTGGCGCCCCGGCCTTCGGGCAGTTATTTTTGGGTGCGGGCGTGCGCGCGGCCTATTTTTGGCACACGGAGGTGCCTCGCAAAGTCTCGCGCCATTCCGAGTCCGGCAGACGAAGTTGGCCAGCCCCACCCCCCAAGGCTATAGCCCACCCGTTTTTGTGGCCTTTTTCCGCTGGACGAACTTGGCACCCCGGCCTTCGGGCGGTTATTTTTGGTTGCTGCTGTGACCGCGGCCTATTTTTGGCACACGGAGGCGCCTCGCAAAGTCTCGCGCCATTCCGAGTCTGGCGGACGAACTTGGCCAGCCCCACCCCCCAAGGCTATAGCCCACCCGTTTTTGTTGCCTTTTTCCGCAGGACGAACTTGGCGCCCCCGCCTTCGGGCGGTTATTTTTGGGCGCGGCTGTGCCCGCGGCCTATTTTTGGCACACGGAGGCCCCTCGCAAAGTCTCGCGCCATTCCGAGTCCGGCAGACGAAGTTGGCCAGCCCCACCCCCCAAGGCTATAGCCCACCCGTTTTTGTGGCCATTTTCCGCTGGACGAACTTGGTGCCACGGCCTTCGGGCAGTTATTTTTGGGCGGCTGTGCCCAATGGCCTATTTTTGGCAGCACACGGAGGCCCCTCGCAAAGTCTCGCGCCATTCCGAGTCCGGCGGACCAGTTGGCCATCCCCACCCCCAAGGCTATAGCCCACCCGTTTTTGTGGCCTTTTTCCGCAGGAAAAACTTGGCGCCCCGGCCTACGGGCGGTTCTGTTTTGGCGCGGCTGTCCCCGCGGCCTATTTTTGGCACACGGAGGCCCCTCGCAATGTCTCGCGCCATTCGGCTTCCTGCTGACGACGATGGCCATCCCCACCCCCAAGGCTATAGCCCACCCGTTTTTGTGGCCTTTTTCCGCAGGACGAACTTGGCGCCCAGGCCTTCGGGCGGTTATTTTTGGGTGCGGCTGTGCCCGCGGCCTATTTTTGGCACACGGAGGCCCCTCGCAAAGTCTCGCGCCATTCCGAGACCGGCAGACGAAGTTGGCCAGCCCCACCCCCCAAGGCTATAGCCCACCCGTTTTTGTGGCCTTTTTCCGCTGGACGAACTTGGTGCCACGGCCTTCGGGCAGTTATTTTTGGGCGCGGCTGTGCCCGCGGCCTATTTTTGGCACACGGAGACCCCTCGCAAAGTCTCGCGCCTTTCCGAGCCCGGCGGACGAAGTTGGCCAGCCCCACCCCCCAAGGCTATAGCCCACCCGTTTTTGTGGCCTTTTTCCGCAGGACGAACTTGGCGCCCCCGCCTTCGGGCGGTTATTTTTGGGCGCGGCTGTGCCCGCGGCCTATTTTTGGCACACGGAGGCCCCTCGCAAAGTCTCGCGCCATTCCGAGTCCGGCAGACGAAGTTGGCCAGCCCCACCCCCCAAGGCTATAGCCCACCCGTTTTTGTGGCCTTTTTCCGCTGGACGAACTTGGTGCCACGGCCTTCGGGCAGTTATTTTTGGGCGCGGCTGTGCCCGCGGCCTATTTTTGGCACAAGGAGGCCCCTCGCAAAGTCTCACGCCATTCCGAGCCCGGCGGACGAAGTTGGCCAGCCCCACCCCCCTAGGCTATAGCCCACCCGTTTTTGTGGCCTTTTTAGGCTGGACGAACTTGGCGCCCCGGCCTTCGGGCGGTTATTTTTTGGGTACGGCTGTGTCCTTTGGCCTATTTTTGGCACACGGTGGCCCCTCGCAAAGTCTCGTGCCATTCCGAGTCCGCGGACGAAGTTGGCCAGCCCCATCCCCAAGGCTATAGCCCACCCGTTTTGTGGCCTTTTTTCCGCAGGACGAACTTGCGCCCGGCCTTCGGGCGGTTATTTTTGGCGCGGCTGTGTCCATGCTATTTTGGCACACGGAGACCCCTCGCAAAGTCTCGCGCCTTTCCTAGCCCGGCGGACGAAGTTGGCCAGCCCCACCCCCCTAGGCTATAGCCCACCCGTTTTTGTGGCCTTTTTCCGCAGGGACCAGACTTGGCGCCCCGCCTTCGGGCGGTTATTTTTGGGCGCGGCTGTGTCCGCGACCTATTTTTGGCACACGGAGACCCTCGCAAAGTCTCGCCATTCCGAGTCCGGCAGGACAGTTGGCCAGCCCCACCCCCAAGGCTATAGCCCACCCGTTTTGTGGCCATTTTCCGCTGGACGAACTTGGTGCCCTGGCCTTCGGGCAGTTATTTTTAGGCGCGGCTGTGCCCTGTGGCCTATTTTTGGCACCACGGAGGCCCCTCGCAAAGTCTCGCGCCATTCCGAGTCCGGCGGATTTAGTTGGCCATCCCCACCCCAAGGCTATAGCCCACCCGTTTTTGTGGCCTTTTCCGCAGGACAACTTGGCGCCCGGCCTTCGGGCGGTTATTTTGGATGCGGCTGTGCCCTTTGCCCTATTTTTGGCACACGGAGGCCCCTCGCAAAGTCTCGCGCCATTCCGAGTCCGGCGGACGAAGTTGGCCATCCCCACCCCCCAAGGCTATAGCCCACCCGTTTTTGTGGCCTTTTTCCGCAGGACGAACTTGGCGCCCCGGCCTTCGGGCGGTTATTTTTGGGTACGGCTGTGCCTGCGGCCTATTTTTGGCACACGGAAGCCCCTCGCAAAGACTAGCGCCATTCAGAGTCCGCAGACAGTTGGCCAGCCCCACCCCCAAGGCTATAGCCCACCCGTTTTGTGGCCTTTTTCCGCTGGACGAACTTGGTGCCACGGCCTTCGGGCAGTTATTTTTGGCGCGGCTGTGCCCGCGGCCTGGCCACAGCACACGGAGACCCCTCGCAAAGTCTCGCGCCTTTCCGAGCCGGCGGACGAGTTGGCCAGCCCCACCCCCAAGGCTATAGCCCTTCCGTTTTTGTGGCCTTTTTCCGCAGGACGAACTTGGCGCCCCCCGCCTTGGGCGGTTATTTTTGGCGCGGCTGTGCCCGCGGACCTATTTTTGGCACACGGAGGCCCCTCGCAAAGTCTCGCGCCATTCCGAGTCCGCAGGACGAAGTTGGCCAGCCCCACCCCCCAAGGCTATAGCCCACACGTTTTTGTGGCCTTTTTCCGCTGGACGAACTTGGTGCCACGGCCTTCGGGCAGTTATTTTTGGGCGCGCCTGTGCCCGCGGCCTATTTTTGGCACAAGGAGGCCCCTCGCAAAGTCTCACGCCATTCCGAGCCCGGCGGACGAAGTTGGCCAGCCCCACCCCCCTAGGCTATAGCCCACCCGTTTTTGTGGCCTTTTTAGGCTGGACGAACGTGGCGCCCCGGCCTTCGGGCGGTTATTTTTGGGTACGGCTGTGCCCGCGGCCTATTTTGGCACACGGAGGCCCCTCGCAAAGTCTCGCGCCATTCCGAGCCCGGTGGACGGAGTTGGCCAGCCCCATCCCCCAAGGCTATAGCCCACCCGTTTTTGTGGCCTTTTTCCGCAGGACGAACTTGGCGCCCCGGCCTTCGGGCGGTTATTTTTTGGGCGCGGCTGTGTCCGCGGCCTATTTTTGGCACACGGAGACCCCTCGCAAAGTCTCGCGCCTTTCCAAGCCCGGCGGACCAGTTGGCCAGCCCCACCCCCAAGGCTATAGCCCACCACGTTTTTGTGGCCTTTTTCCATTGGGGAGACTTGGCGCCCCGCCTTCGGGCGGTTATTTTTGGCGCGGCTGTGTCCATGGCCTATTTTTGGCACACGGAGACCCCTCGCAAAGTCTCGCGCCTTTCCGAGCCCGGCGGACGAAGTTGGCCAGCCCCACCCCCCAAGGCTATAGCCCACCCGTTTTTGTGGCCTTTTTCCGCAGGACGAACTTGGCGCCCCAGCCTTCGGGCGGTTATTTTTGGGCACAGCTGTGCCCATGGCCTATTTTTGGTACACGGAGGCCCCTCGCAAAGTCTCGCGCCATTCCGAGTCCGGCAGACGAACTTGGCCAGCCCCACCCCCCAAGGCTATAGCCCACCCGTTTTTGTGTCCTTTTTCCGCTGGACGAACTTGGTGCCACGGCCTTCGGGCAGTTATTTTTGGGCGCGGCTGTGCCCGCGGCCTATTTTTGGCACAAGGAGGCCCCTCGCAAAGTCTCGCGCCATTCCGAGCCCGGCGGACGAAGTTGGCCAGCCCCACCCCCCTAGGCTATAGCCCACCCGTTTTTGTGGCCTTTTTAGGCTGGACGAACTTGGCGCCCCGGCCTTCGGGCGGTTATTTTTTGGGTACGGCTGTGCCCGCGGCCTAATTTTGGCACACGGAGGCCCCTCGCAAAGTCTCGCGCCATTCCGAGTCTGGCGGATGAAGTTGGCCAGCCCCACCCCCCAAGGCTATAGCCCACCCGTTTTTGTGGCCTTTTTCCGCAGGACGAACATGGCGCCCCGGCCGTCGGGCGGTTATTTTCGGGCACGGCTGTGCCCGCGGCCTATTTTTGGCACACGGAGGCCCCTCACAAAGTCTCGCACCATTCCGAGTCCGGCGGACGAAGTTGGCCAGCCCCACCCCCCAAGGCTATAGCCCATCCGTTTTTGTGGCCTTTTTCCGCTGGACAAACTTGGCGCCACGGCCTTCGGGCAGTTATTTTTGGGCGCGGCTGTGCCCGCGGCCTATTTTTGGCACACGGAGGCCCCTCGCAAAGTCTCGCGCCATTCCGAGTCTGGCGGATGAAGTTGGCCAGCCCCACCCCCCAAGGCTATAGCCCACCCGTTTTTGTGGCCTTTTTCCGCAGGACGAACATGGCGCCCCGGCCGTCGGGCGGTTATTTTTGGGCGCGGCTGTGCCCGCGGCCTATTTTTGGCACACGGAGGCCCCTCTCAAAGTCTCGCACCATTCCGAGTCCGGCGGACGAAGTTGGCCAGCCCCACCCCCCAAGGCTATAGCCCATCCGTTTTTGTGGCCTTTTTCCGCTGGACAAACTTGGCGCCACGGCCTTCGGGCAGGTATTTATGGGCGCGGCTCTGCCCGCTGGCCTATTTTTGCACACGGAGGCCCCTCATAAAGTCTCGCGCCATTCCGAGTCCGGCGGACGAAGTCGGCCAGCCCCACCCCCCAAGGCTATAGCCCACCCGTTTTTGTGGCCTTTTTCCGCAGGACGAACTTGGCGCCCCGGCCTTCGGGCGGTTATTTTTGGGCGCGGCTGTGCCCGCGGCCTATTTTTGGCACATGGAGGCCCCTCACAAAGTCTCGCACCATTCCGATTCCGCGGACCAGTTGGCCAGCCCCACCCCCAAGGCTATAGCCCACCCGTTTTGTGGCCTTTTTCCGTTGGAGCGAACTTGGCGCCCGGCTTTCAGGCGGTTATTTTGGGCGCGGCTGTGCCGCGGTCTATTTGGCCACACACGGAGGCGCCTCACAAAGTATCGTGCCATTCCGAGTCCGGGCGGACGAAGTTGGCCAGCCCCACCCCCAAGGCTATAGGCCACCCGTTTTTGTAGCTTTTTTCCGCTGGACGAACTTGGCGCCCCGGCCTTCGGGCGGTTATTTTTGGGCGCGGCTGTGCCCACGGCCTATTTTTGGCACACGGAGGCACCTCGTAAAGTCTCGCGCCATTCCGAGTCCGGCGGACGATGTTGGCCAGCCCCAACCCCCAAGGCTATAGCCCACCCGTTTTTGTGGCCTTTTTCCGTTGGACGAACTTGGCGCCCCGGCCTTCGGGCGGTTATTTTTGGGCGCGGCTGTGCCCGCGGCCTATTTTTGGCACAAGGAGGCGCCTCGCAAAGTCTCGCGCCATTCCGAGTCCGGCGGACGAAGTTGGCCAGCCCCACCCCCCAAGGCTATAGCCCACCCGTTTTTTTGGCCTTTTTCCGCCGGACGAACTTGGCGCCCCGGCCTTCGGGCGGTTATTTTTGGGCGCGGGCGTGCGCGCGGCCTAATTTTGGCACACGGAGGCGCCTCGCAAAGTCTCGCGCCATTCCGAGTCCGGCGGACGAAGTTGGCCAGCCCCACCCCCCAAGGCTATAGCCCACCCGTTTTTGTGGCCTTTTTAGGCTGGACGAACTTGGCGCCCCGGCCTTCGGGCGGTTATTTTTGGGCGCGGCTGTGCCCGCGGCCTATTTTTGGCACATGGAGGCGCCTCGCAAAGTCTCGCGCCATTCCGAGTCCGGCGGACGAAGTTGGCCAGCCCCACCCCCCAAGGCTATAGCCCACCCGTTTTTGTGGCCTTTTTCCGCTGGACGAACTTGGCGCCCCGGCCTTTGGGCGGTTATTTTTGGGCGCGGCTGTGCCCGCGGCCTATTTTTGGCACACGGAGGCGCCTCAAAAAGTCTCGCGCCATTCCGAGTCCGGCGGACGAAGTTGGCCAGCCCCACCCCCCAAGGCTATAGCCCACCCGTTTTTGTGGCCTTGTTCCGCTGGACGAACTTGGCGCCCCGGCCTTCGGGCGGTTATTTTTGGGCGCGGCTGTGTCCGCGGCCTATTTTTGGCACACGGAGGCGCCACGCAAAGTCTCGCGCCATTCCGAGTCCGGCGGACGAAGTTGGCCAGCCCCACCCCCCACGGCTATAGCCCACCCGTTTTTGTGGCATTTTCCGCTGGACGAACGTGGCGCCCCGGACTTCGGGCGGTTATTTTTGGGCGCGGCTGTGCGGGCGGCCTATTTTTGGCACACGGAGGCACCTCGAAAAGTCTCGCGCCATTCCGAGTCCGGCGGACGAAGTTGGCCAGCCCCACCCCCCAGGGCTATAGCCCACCTGTTTTTGTGGCCTTTTTCCGCTGGACGAACTTGGCGCCCCGGCCTTCGGGCGGTTATTTTTGGGCGCTGCTGTGCCCGCGGCCTATTTTTGGCACACGGAGGCGCCTCGCAAAGTCTCGCGCCATTCCGAGTCCGGCGGACGAAGTTGGCCAGCACCACCCCCCAAGGCTATATAGCCCACCCGTTTTGTGGCCTTTTTCCGCTAGGCGAACTTGGCGCCCCGGCCTTCGGGCGGTTATTTTTGGGCGCGGCTGCGCGCGTGGCCTATTTTTGGCACACGGAGGTGCCTCGCAAAGTCTCGCGCCATTCCGAGTCCGGCGGACGAAGTTGGCCAGCCCCACCCCCCAAGGCTATAGCCCACCCGTTTTTGTGGCCTTTTTCCGCTGGACGAACTTGGCGCCCCGGCCTTCAGGCGGTTATTTTTGGGCGCGGCTGTGCGCGCGGCCTATTTTTGGCACACGGAGGCGCCTCGCAAAATCCCGCGCCATTCCGAGTCCGGCGGACGAAGTTGTCCAGCCCCACCCCCCAAGGCTATAGCCCACCCGTTTTTGTTGCCTTTTTCCGCTGGACGAACTTGGCGCCCCGGCCTTCAGGCGGTTATTTTTGGGCGCGGCTGTTCCCGCGGCCTATTTTTGGCACACGGAGGCGCCTCGCAAAGTCTCGCGCCATTCCGAGCCCGGCGGACGAAGTTGGCCAGCCCCACCCCCCAAGGCTATAGCCCACCCGTTTTTGTCGCCTTTTTCCGCTGGACGAACTTGGCGCCCCGGCCTTCGGGCGGTTATTTTTGGGCGCGGCTGTGCCCGCGGCCTATTTTTGGCACACGGAGGCGCCTCGCAAAGTCTCGCGCCATTCCGAGTCCGGCGGACGAAGTTGGCCAGCCCCACCCCCCAAGGCTATAGCCCACCCGTTTTTGTGGCCTTTTTCCGCTGGACGAACTTCGCTCCCCGGCCTTCGGGCGGTTATTTTTTAGCGCGGCTGTGCCCGCGGCCTATTTTTGGCGCACGGAGGTGCCTCGCAAAGTCTCGCGCCATTCCGAGTCCGGCGGACGAAGTTGGCCAGCCCCACCCCCCAAGGCTATAGCCCTCCCGTTTTTGTGGCCTTTTTCCGCTGGACGAACTTGGCGCCCCGGCCTTCGGGCGGTTATTTTTTGGCGCGGCTGTGCGTGCGTCCTATTTTTGGCACGCGGAGGCGCCTCGCAAAGTCTCACGCCATTCCGAGTCCGGCGGACGAAGTTGGCCAGCCCCACCCCCCAAGGCTATAGCCCACCCGTTTTTGAGGCCCTTTTTCCGCCGGACGAACTTGGCGCCCCGGCCTTCGGGCGGTTATTTTTGGACGCGGCTGTGCCTGCGGCCTATTTTTGGCACACAGAGGCACCTCGCAAAGTCTCGCGCCATTCCGAGCCCGGCGGACGAAGTTGGCCAGCCCCACCCCCCAGGGCTACAGCCCACCTGTTTTTGTGGCCTTTTTCCGCTGGACGAACTTGGCGCCCCGGCCTTCGGGCGGTTATTTTTGGGCGCTGCTGTGCCCGCGGCCTATTTTTGGCACACGGAGGCGCCTCGCAAAGTCTCGCGCCATTCCGAGTCCGGCGGACGAAGTTGGCCAGCCCCACCCCCCAAGGCTATAGCCCACCCGTTTTTGTGGCCTTTTTCCGCTGGACGAACTTGGCGCCCCGGCCTTCGGGCGGTTGTTTTTGGCCGCGGCTGTGCGCACGGCCTATTTTTGGCACGCGGAGGTGCCTCGCAAAGTCTCGCGCCATTCCGAGTCCGGCGGACGAAGTTGGCCAGCCCCACCCCCCAAGGCTATAGCCCACCCGTTTTTGTGGCCTTTTTCCGCTGGACGAACTTGGCGCCCCGGCCTTCGGGCGGTTATTTTTGGGCGCGGCTGTGCCAACGGCCTATTTTTGGCACACGGAGGAGCCTCGCAAAGGCTCGCGCCATTCCGAGTCCGGCGGACGAAGTCGGCCAGCCCCACCCCCCAAGGCTATAGCCCACCCGTTTTTATGGCCTTTTTCCGCTAGACGAACTTGGCGCCCCGGCCTTCGGGCGGTTATTTTTGGGCGCGGCTGTGCCCGCGGCCTATTTTTGGCACACGGAGGCACCTCGCAAAGTCTCGCGCCATTCCGAGCCCGGCGGACGAAGTGGGCCAGCCCCACCCCCCAAGGCTATAGCCCACCCGTTTTTGTGGCATTTTCCGCTGGAGGAACGTGGCGCCCCGGACTTCGGGCGGTTATTTTTGGGCGCGGCTGTGCGGGCGGCCTAGTTTTGGCACACAGAGGCACCTCGAAAAGTCTCGCGCCATTCCGAGTCCGGCGGACGAAGTTGGCCAGCCCCACCCCCCAGGGCTATAGCCCACCTGTTTTTGTGGCCTTTTTCCGCTGGACGAACTTGGCGCCCCGGCCTTTGGGCGGTTATTTTTGGGCGCTGCTGTGCCCGCGGCCTATTTTTGGCACACGGAGGCGCCTCGCAAAGTCTCGCACCATTCCGAGCCCGGCGGACGAAGTTGGCCAGCACCAACGCCAAGGTTATAGCCCACCCGTTTTTGTTGCCTTTTTCCGCTGGACGAACTTGGAGCCCCGGCCTTCGGGCGGTTATTTTTGGGCGCAGCTGTGCGCGTGGCCTATTTTTGGCACACGGAGGCGCCTCGCAAAGTCTCGCGCCATTCCGAGTCCGGCGGACGAAGTTGGCCAGCCCCACCCCCCAAGGCTATAGCCCACCCGGTTTGTGGCCTTTTTCCGCTGGGACGAACTTGGCGCCCGGCCTTCGGGCGGTTATTTTGGGCGCGGCTGTTCCCCTGGCCTAGTTTTTGCACACGGAGGTGCCTCGCAAAGTCTCGCGCCATTCCGAGCCCGGCGGACGAAGTTGGCCAGCCCCACCCCCCAAGGCTATAGCCCACCCGTTTTTGTGGCCTTTTTCCGCTGGACGAACTTGGCGCCCCGGCCCTCGGGCGGTTGTTTTTGGCCGCGGCTGTGCGCGCGGCCTATTTTAGGCACGCGGAGGTGCCTCGCAAAGTCTCGCGCCATTCCGAGTCCGGCGGACGAAGTTGGCCAGCCCCACCCCCCAAGGTTATAGCCCACCCATTTTTGTTGCTTTTTTCCGCTGGACGAACTTGGCGCCCCGATCTTCGGGCGGTTATTTTTGGGCGCGGCTGTTCCCGCGGCCTATTTTTGTCACACCGAGGCGCCTCGCAAAGTCTCGCGCCATTCCGAGCCCGGCGGACGAAGTGGGCCAGCCCCACCCCCCAAGGCTATAGCCCACCCGTTTTTGTGGCATTTTCCGCTGGACGAACGTGGCGCCCCGGACTTCGGGCGGTTATTTTTGGGCGCGGCTGTGCGGGCGGCCTATTTTTGGCACACGGAGGCACCTCGAAAAGTCTCGCGCCATTCCGAGTCCGGCGGACAAAGTTGGCCAGCCCCACCCCCCAGGGCTACAGCCCACCTGTTTTTGTGGCCTTTTTCCGCTGGACGAACTTGGCGCCCCGGCCTTCGGGCGGTTATTTTTGGGCGCTGCTGTGCCCGCGGCCTATTTTTGGCACACGGAGGCGCCTCGCAAAGTCTCGCGCCATTCCGAGCCCGGCGGACGAAGTTGGCCAGCCCCACCCCCCAAGGCTATAGCCCACCCGTTTTTGTTGCCTTTTTCCGCTGGACGAACTTGGCGCCCCGGCCTTCGGGCGGTTATTTTTGGGCGCGGCTGTTCCCGCGGCCTATTTTTGGCACACGGAGGCGCCTCGCAAAGTCTCGCGCCATTCCGAGCCCGGCGGACGAAGTTGGCCAGCCCCACCCCCCAAGGCTATAGCCCACCCGTTTTTGTGGCCTTTTTCCGCTGGACGAACTTGGCGCCCCGGCCTTCGGGCGGTTATTTTTGGGCGCGGCTGTGCCCGCGGCCTATTATTGGCACACGGAGGCGCCTCGCTAAGTCTCGCGCCATTCCGAGCCCGGCGGACGAAGTTGGCCAGCCCCACCCCCAAGGCTATAGCCCACCCGTTTTTGTGGCCTTTTTCCGCTGGACGAACTTGGCGCCCCGGCCTTCGGGCGGTTATTTTTGGGCACGGCTGGCTGTTGTGGCCCTTTTTTTTTGCGGAGGCACCTTGCAAAGTCTCGCGCCATTCCGTGTCCGGCGGACTAAGTTGGCCAGCCCCATCCCCCAAGGCTATAGCCCACCCGTTTTTGTTTCCTTTTTCCGCTGGACGAGCTTGGCGCCCCGGCCTTCGGGCGGTTATTTTTGGGCGCGGCTGTGCCCGCGGCCTAGTTTGGTACACGGAGGCACCTTGCTAAGTCTCGCACCATTCCGAGTTCGGCGGACGAAGTTGGCCAGCCCCACCCCCCAAGGCTATAGCCCTCCCGTTTTTGTGGCCTTTTTCCGCTGGACGAACTTGGCGCCCCGGCCTTCGGGCGGTTATTTTTTGGCGCGGCTGTGCGTACGTCCTATTTTTGGCACGCGGAGGCGTCTCGCAAAGTCTCACGCCATTCCGAGTCCGGCGGACGAAGTTGGCCAGCCCCACCCCCCAAGGCTATAGCCCACCCGTTTTTGAGGCCCTTTTTCCGCTGGACGAGCTTGGCGCCCCGGCCTTCGGGCGGTTATTTTTGAGCGCGGCTGTGCCCGCGGCCTATTATTGGCACACGGAGGCGCCTCGCTAAGTCTCGCGCCATTCCGAGCCCGGCGGACGAAGTTGGCCAGCCCCACCCCCCAAGGCTATAGCCCACCCGTTTTTGTGGCCTTTTTCCACTGGACGAACTTGGCGCCCCGTCCTTCGGGCGGTTATTTTTGGGCGCGGCTGTGCCCGCGGCCTAGTTTGGTACACGGAGGCACCTTGCTAAGTCTCACGCCATTCCGAGTCAGGCGGACGAAGTTGGCCAGCCCCACCCCCCAAGGCTATAGCCCACCCGTTTTTGTTGCCTTTTTCCGCTGGACGAACTTGGCGCCCCGGCCTTCGGGCGGTTATTTTTGGGCGCGGCTGTGCCCACGGCCTAGTTTGGTACACGGAGGCGCCTCGCAAAGTCTCGCGCCATTCCGAGTCCGGCGGACGAAGTTGGGCAGCCCCACCCCCCAAGGCTATAGCCCTCCCGTTTTTGTGGCCTTTTTCCGCTGGACGAACTTGGCGCCCCGGCCTTCGGGCGGTTATTTTTTGGCGCGGCTGTGCGTGCGTCCTATTTTTGGTACGCGGAGGCGCCTCGCAAAGTCTCACGCCATTCCGAGTCCGGCGGACGAAGTTGGCCAGCCCCACCCCCCAAGGCTATAGCCCACCCGTTTTTGAGGCCCTTTTTCCGCTGGACGAACTTGGCGCCCCGGCCTTCGGGCGGTTATTTTTGGCCGCGGCTGTGCCATGCCTATTTTTGGTACCCAGAGGCACCTCACAAAGTCTCACGCCATTCCGAGTCCGGCGGGACGGTTGGCCAGCCCCACCCCCCCAGGCTTTCGCCCACCCGTTTTGGGGGCCTTTTGCCGCTGGACGAACTTGGCGCCCCGGCCTTCGGGCGGTTATTTTTGAGCTCGGCTGTGCCCGCGGCCTATTATTGGCACACGGAGGCACCTCGCTAAGGCTCGCGCCATTCCGAGCCCGGCGGATTTTGTTGGCATGCCCCACCCCCAAGGCTATAGCCCACCCGTTTTGTGGCCTTTTTCCGCTGGACGAACTTGGCGCCCGGTCCTTCGGGCGGTTATTTTTGGGCGCGGATGTGCGCGCTGGCCTATTTTTTGCACTTGTGGAGGCGCCTTGCAAAGTCTCGCGCCATTCCGTGTCCGAGGCGGACGGTTGGCCAGCCCCATCCCCCAAGGCTATAGCCCACCCGTTTTTGTTTCCTTTTCCGCTGGACGAGCTTGGCGCCCGGCCTTCGGGCGGTTATTTTTGGGCACGGCTGTGCCCGCGGCCTAGTTTGGTACACGGAGGCACCTCGCAAAGTCTCGCGCCATTCCGAGTCCGGCTGACGAAGTTGGCCAGCCCCACCCCCCAAGGCTATAGCCCACCCGTTTCTGTGGCCTTTTTCCGCTGGACGAACTTGGCGCCCCGGCCTTCGGGCGGTTATTTTTGGGCGCGGCTGTGCCCTCGGCCTATTTTTGGCACACGGAGGCGCCTCGCAAAGTCTCGCGCCATTCCGAGTCCGGCGGACGAAGTTGGCCAGCCCCACCCCCCGAGGCTATAGCCCACCCTTTTTTGTGGCCTTTTACCGCTGGACGAACTTGGCGCCCCGGCCTTCGGGCGGTTATTTTTGGACGCGGCTGTGCCCGCGGCCTATTTTTGGTACATGGAGGCGCCTCGCAAAGTCTCGCGCCATTCCGAGTCCGGCGGACGAAGTTGGCACGCCCCACCCCCCAAGGCTATAGCCCTCCCGTTTTTGTGACCTTTTTCCGCTGGACGAACTTGGCGCCCCGGCCTTCGGGCGGTTATTTTTGGGCGCGGCTGTGCCCGCGGCCTATTATTGGCACGCGGAGGCGCCTTGCAAAGTCTCGCGCCATTCCGTGTCCGGCGGACGAAGTTGGCCAGCCCCATCCCCCAAGGCTATAGCCCACCCGTTTTTGTTGCCTTTTTCCGCTGGACGAACTTGACGCCCGGCCTTCGGGCGGTTATTTTTGGCGCGGCTGTTCCCATGGCCTATTTTTGGTACACGGAGGCGCCTCGCAAAGTCTCGCGCCATTCCGAGCCCGGCGGACGAAGTTGGCCAGCCCCACCCCCCAAGGCTATAGCCCACCCGTTTTTGTGGCCTTTTTCCGCTGGACGAACTTGGCGCCCCGGCCTTCGGGCGGTTATTTTTGAGCGCGGCTGCCACAGTTTTGGCCTATTATTGGCACACGGAGGCGCCTCGCTAAGTCTCGCGCCATTCCGAGTCCGGGCGGACGAAGTTGGCCAGCCCCACCCCCAAGGCTATAGCCCACCCGTTTTTGTGGCCTTTTTCCGCTGGGCGAACTTGGCGCCCCGTCCTTCGGGCGGTTATTTTTGGCGCGGCTGTGCGTGACCTATTTTTTGCACGCGGAGGCACCTTGCAAAGTCTCGCGCCATTCCGTGTCCGGCGGACGAAGTTGGCCAGCCCCATCCCCCAAGGCTATAGCCCACCCGTTTTGTTTCCCTTTTTCCGCTGGGACGAGCTTGGCGCCCGGCCTTCGGGCGGTTATTTTTAGGCGCGGCTGTGCCCGCGGCCTAGTTTGGTACACGGAGGCACCTTGCTAAGTCTCACGCCATTCCGAGTCCGGCGGACGAAGTTGGCCAGCCCCACCCCCCAAGGCTATAGCCCACCCGTTTTTGTGGCCCTTTTTCCCCTGGACGAGCTTGGCGCCCCGGCCTTCGGGCGGTTATTTTTAGCGCGGCTGTGCGTGCGTCCCTATTTTTGGCACGCTGACGGGCGTCGCCGCAAAGTCTCACGCCATTCCGAGTCCGGCGGACGAAGTTGGCCAGCCCCACCCCCCAAGGCTATAGCCCACCCGTTTTTGAGGCCCTTTTTCCGCTGGACGAGCTTGGCGCCCCGGCCTTCGGGCGGTTATTTTTTAGCGCGGCTGTGCCCGCGGCCTATTATTGGCACACGGAGGCGCCTCGCTAAGTCTCGCGCCATTCCGAGCCCGGCGGACGAAGTTGGCCAGCCCCACCCCCCAAGGCTATAGCCCACCCGTTTTTGTGGCCTTTTTCCGCTGGACGAACTTGGCGCCCCGTCCTTCGGGCGGTTATTTTTGGGCACGGCTGTGCGCGCGGCCTATTTTTGGCACGCGGAGGCGCCTTGCAAAGTCTCGCGCCATTCCGTGTCCGGCGGACGAAGTTGGCCAGCCCCATCCCCCAAGGCTATAGCCCACCCGTTTTTGTTTCCTTTTTCCGCTGGACGAGCTTGGCGCCCCGGCCTTCGGGCGGTTATTTTTGGGCGCGGCTGTGCCGGCGGCCTAGTTTGGTACTCGGAGGCTCCTCGCTAAGTCTCGCGCCATTCCGAGTCCGGCGGACGAAGTTGGCCAGCCCCACCCCCCAAGGCTATAGCCCTCCCGTTTTTGTGGCCTTTTTCCGCTGGACGAACTTGGCGCCCCGGCCTTCGGGCGGTTATTTTTTGGCGCGGCTGTGCGTGCGTCCTATTTTTGGCACGCGGAGGCGTCTCGCAAAGTCTCACGCCATTCCGAGTCCGGCGGACGAAGTTGGCCAGCCCCACCCCCCAAGGCTATAGCCCACCCGTTTTTGAGGCCCTTTTTCCGCTGGACGAGCTTGGCGCCCCGGCCTGCGGGCGGGAATTTTTGGGCGCGGCTGTGCCACGGCCTAGTTTGGTACACGGAGGCGCCTCGCAAAGTCTCGCGCCATTCCGAGTCCGGCGGACGAGTTGGCCAGCCCCACCCCCCAAGGCTATAGCCCTCCCGTTTTTGTGGCCTTTTTCCGCTGGACGAACTTGGCGCCCCGGCCTTCGGGCGGTTATTTTTTGGCGCGGCTGTGCGTGCGTGCGATTTTTGGTAAGCGGAGGCGCCTCCCAAAGTCCCACGCCCTTCCGCGACCGGCGACCGTACTTGGCCAGCCCCCCCCCCCCACGCCATTGCCCACCCCTTTTTGTGGGCCTTTTTCCGCTGGACGAACTTGGCGCCCCGGCCTTCGGGCGGTTATTTTTGGACGCGGCTGTGCCCGCGGCCTATTTTTGGTACCCAGAGGCACCTCACAAAGTCTCACGCCATTCCGAGTCCGGCGGACGAAGTTGGCCAGCCCCACCCCCCAAGGCTATAGCCCACCCGTTTTTGTGGCCTTTTTCCGCTGGACGAACTTGGCGCCCCGGCCTTCGGGCGGTTATTTTTGAGCTCGGCTGTGCCAGCGGCCTATTATTGGCACACGGAGGCACCTCGCTAAGGCTCGCGCCATTCCGAGCCCGGCGGACGAAGTTGGCCAGCCCCACCCCCCAAGGCTATAGCCCACCCGTTTTTGTGGCCTTTTTCCGCTGGACGAACTTGGCGCCGCGTCCTTCGGGCGGTTATTTTTGGGCGCGGCTGTGCGCGCGGCCTATTTTTGGCACGCGGAGGCGCCTTGCAAAGTCTCGCGCCATTCCGTGTCCGGTGGACGAAGTTGGCCAGCCCCATCCCCAAGGCTATAGCCCACCCGTTTTTGTTTCCTTTTTCCGCTGGACGAGCTTGGCGCCCCGGCCTTCGGGCGGTTATTTTTGGGCACGGCTGTGCCCGCGGCCTAGTTTGGTACACGGAGGCACCTCGCAAAGTCTCGCGCCATTCCGAGTCCGGCTGACGAAGTTGGCCAGCCCCACCCCCCAAGGCTATAGCCCACCCGTTTCTGTGGCCTTTTTCCGCTGGACGAACTTGGCGCCCCGGCCTTCGGGCGGTTATTTTTGGGCGCGGCTGTGCCCTCGGCCTATTTTTGGCACACGGAGGCGCCTCGCAAAGTCTCGCGCCATTCCGAGTCCGGCGGACGAAGTTGGCCAGCCCCACCCCCCGAGGCTATAGCCCACCCTTTTTTGTGGCCTGTTACCGCTGGACGAACTTGGCGCCCGGCCTTGGGCGGTTATTTTTGACGCGGCTGTGCCCGCGGCCTATTTTTGGTACATGGAGGCGCCTGCAAAGTCTCGCGCCATTCCGAGTCCGGGCGACGAGAGTTGGTACGCCCCACCCCCCAAGGCTATAGCCCACCCGTTTTTGTGGCCTTTTTCCGCTGGACGAACTTGGCGCCCCGGCCTTCGGGCGGTTATTTTTGGGCGCGGCTGTTCCCACGTCCTATTTTTGGCACACGGAGGCGCCTCGCTAAGTCTCGCGCCATTCCGAGCCCGGCGGACGAAGTTGGCCAGCCCCACCCCCCAAGGCTATAGCCCACCCGTTTTTGTGGCCTTTTTCCGCTGGACGAACTTGGCGCCCCGTCCTTCGGGCGGTTATTTTTGGGCGGGGCTGTGCATGGCCTATTTTTGGCACGCGGAGGCGCCTTGCAAAGTCTCGCGCCATTCCGTGTCCGGCGGACGAAGTTGGCCAGCCCCATCCCCCAAGGCTATAGCCCACCCGTTTTTGTTTCCTTTTTCCGCTGGAAGAGCTTGGCGCCCCGGCCTTCGGGCGGTTATTTTTGGGCGCGGCTGTGCCCGCGGCCTAGTTTGGTACACGGAGGCACCTCGCAAAGTCTCGCGCCATTCCGAGTCCAGCGGACGAAGTTGGCCAGCCCCACCCCCCGAGGCTATAGCCCACCCTTTTTTGTGGCCTTTTACCGCTGGACGAACTTGGCGCCCCGGCCTTCGGGCGGTTATTTTTGGACGCGGCTGTGCCCGCGGCCTATTTTTGGTACATGGAGGCGCCTCGCAAAGTCTCGCGCCATTCCGAGTCCGGCGGACGAAGTTGGCACGCCCCACCCCCCAACGCTATAGCCCTCCCGTTTTTGTGGCCTTTTTCCGCTGGACGAACTTGGCGCCCCGGCCTTCGGGCGGTTATTTTTGGGCGCGGCTGTGCCCGCGGCCTATTTTTGGCACACGGAGGCACCTCGCAAAGTCTCGCGCCATTCCGAGTTCGGCTGACGAAGTCGCCAGCACCACCCCCAAGGCTATAGCCCACCCGTTTTTGTGGCCTTTTTACGATGGACGAACTTGGCGCCCCGGCCTTCGGGCGGTTATTTTTGGGCGAGGCTGTGCCCGCGGCCTATTTTTGGCACACGGAGGCACCTCGCAAAGTCTCGCGCCATTCCGAGTCCGGCGGACGAAGTCGGCCAGCACCACCCCCCAAGGCTATAGCCCACCCGTTTTTGTGGCCTTTTTCCGCTGGACGAACTTGGCGCCCCGGCCTTCGGGCGGTTATTTTTGAGCGCGGCTGTGCCCGCGGCCTATTATTGGCACACGGAGGCGCCTCGCTAAGTCTCGCGCCATTCCGAGCCCGGCGGACGAAGTTGGCCAGCCCCACCCCCCATGGCTATAGCCCACCCGTTTTTGTGGCCTTTTTCCGCTGGACGAACTTGGCGCCCCGTCCTTCGGGCGGTTATTTTTGGGCGCGGCTGTGCGCGCGGCCTATTTTTGGCACGCGGAGGCGCCTTGCAAAGTCTCGCGCCATTCCGTGTCCGGCGGACGAAGTTGGCCAGCCCCATCCCCCAAGGAATAGCCCACCCGTTTTTGTTTCCTTTTTCCGCTGGACGAGCTTGGCGCCCCGGCCTTCGGGCGGTTATTTTTGGGCGCGGCTGTGCCCGCGGCCTAGTTTGGTACACGGAGGCACCTCGCAAAGTCTCGCGCCATTCCGAGTCCGGCTGACGAAGTTGGCCAGCCCCACCCCCCAAGGCTATAGCCCACCCGTTTCTGTGGCCTTTTTCCGCTGGACGAACTTGGTGCCCCGGCCTTCGGGCAGTTATTTTTGGGCGCGGCTGTGCCCGCGGCCTATTTTTGGCACATGGAGGCGCCTCGCAAAGTCTCGCGCCATTCCGAGTCCGGCGGACGAAGTTGGCCAGCCCCACCCCCCGAGGCTATAGCCCACCCTTTTTTGTGGCCTTTTACCGCTGGACGAACTTGGCGCCCCGGCCTTCGGGCGGTTATTTTTGGATGCGGCTGTGCCCGCCGCCTATTTTTGGTACATGGAGGCGCCTCGCAAAGTCTCGCGCCATTCCGAGTCCGGCGGACGAAGTAGGCCCGCCCCACCCCCCAACGCTATAGCCCACCCGTTTTGGTGGCCTTTTTCCGCTGGACGAACTTGGCGCCCCGCCTTCGGGCGGTTATTTTTGGGCGTGGCTGTGCCCATGGCCTATTTTTGGCACACGGAGGCCCCTCGCAAAGTCTCGCGCCATTCCGAGTCCGGCGGACGAAGTGGGCCAGCCCCACCCCCCAAGGCTATAGCCCACCCGTTTTTGTGGCCTTTTTCCGCTGGACGAACTTGGCGCCCCGGCCTTCGGGCGGTTATTTTTGGGCGAGGCTGTGCCCGCGGCCTATTTTTGGCACACGGAGGCACCTCGCAAAGTCTCGCGCCATTCCGAGTCCGGCGGACGAAGTTGGCCAGCCCCACCCCCCAAGGCTATAGCCCACCCGTTTTTGTGGCCTTTTTCCGCTGGACGAACTTGGCGCCCGGCCTTGGGCGGTTATTTTTGAGCGCGGCTGTGCCCTGGCCTATTATTGCACACGGAGGCGCCTCGCTAAGTCTCGCGCCATTCCGAGGCCGGCGGGACAGTTGGCCAGCCCCACCCCCATGGCTATAGCCCACCCGTTTGTGTGGCCTTTTTCCGCTGGACGAACTTGGCGCCCCGTCCTTCGGGCGGTTATTTTGTTGCGCGGCTGTGCGCGCGGCCTATTTTTGGCACGCGGAGGCGCCTTGCAAAGTCTCGCGCCATTCCGTGTCCGGGCGGACGCAGTTGGCCAGCCCCATCCCCCAAGGCATAGCCCAACCGTTTTTGTTTCCATTTTACGCAGGACGAGCTTGGCGCCCCGGCCTTAGGGCGGTTATTTTTGGGCGCGGCTGTGCCCACGGCCAAGTTTTGTCCACGGAGGCACCTCGCAAAGTCTGGCGCCATTCCGAGTCCGGCTGACGAAGTTGGCCAGCCCCACCCCCAAGGCTATAGCCCACCCGTTTCTGTGGCCTTTTTCCGCTGGGACGAACTTGGCGCCCGGCCTTGGGAGAGGTTATTTTTGGCGCGGCTGTGCCCTCGGCCTATTTTTGGCACACGGAGGCGCCTCGCAAAGTCTCGCGCCATTCCGAGTCCGGACGGCGAAGTTTGCCAGACCCACACCCCGAGGCTAAATCCAACCCTTTTCAGTGGCCATTTACCGCGGGACGAACTAGGCGCCCCTGCCTTCGGGCGGTTATTTTTGGACGCGCCTGTGCCCGCGGCCTATTTTTGGTACAAGGAGGCGCCTCGCAAAGTCTCGCGCCATTCCGAGTCCGGCGGACGAAGTTGGCACGCCCCACCCCCCAAGGCTATAGCCCACCCGTTTTTGTTTCCTTTTTCCACTGGACGAGCTTGGCGCCCGTCCTTCGGGCGGATATTTTTGGGCGCGGCTGTGCCCGCGGCCTATTTTTGGTACAAGGAGGTGCCTCGCTAAGTCTCGCGCCATTCCGAGCCCGGCGGACGAAGTTGGCCAGCCCCACCCCCCAAGGCTATAGCCCACCCGTTTTTGTGGCCTTTTTCCGCTGGACGAACTTGGCGCCCCATCCTTCGGGCGGTTATTTTTGGGCGCGGCTGTGCGCGCAGCCAATTTTTGGCACGCGGAGGCACCTTGCAAAGTCTCGCGCCATTCCGTGTCCGGCGGACGAAGTTGGCCAGCCCCATCCCCCAAGGCTATAGCCCACCCGTTTTTGTTTCCTTTTTCCGCTGGACGAGCTTGGCGCCCCGGCCTTCGGGCGGTTATTTTTGGGCGCAGCTGTGCCCGCGGCCTAGTTTGGTACAGGGAGGCACCTCGCAAAGTCTCGCGCCATTCCGAGTCCGGCTGACGAAGTTGGCCAGCCCCACCCCCCAAGGCTATAGCCCACCCGTTTCTGTGGCCTTTTTCCGCTGGACGAACTTGGCGCCCCGGCCTTCGGGCGGTTATTTTTGGGCGCGGCTGTGCCCTCGGCCTATTTTTGGCACACGGAGGCGCCTCGCAAAGTCACGCGCCATTCCGAGTCCGGCGGACGAAGTTGGCCAGCCCCACCCCCCGAGGCTATAGCCCACCCTTTTTTGTGGCCTTTTACCGCTGGACGAACTTGGTGCCCCGGCCTTCGGGCGGTTATTTTTGGACGCGGCTGTGTCCGCGGCCTATTTTTGGCACACGGAGGCGCATCGAAAAGTCTCGCGCCATTCTGAGTCCGGCGGACGAAGTTGGCCAGCCCCACCCCCCAAGGCTATAGCCCACCCGTTTTTGTGGCCATTGTCCGCTGGACGAACTTGGCACCCCGGCCTTCGGTCGGTTATTTTTGGGCGCGGCTGTGCCCGCGGCCTATTTTGAGCACACGGAGGCGCCTCGCAAAGTCTCGCGCCATTCCGAGTCCGGCGGACGAAGTTCGCCCGCCCCAACCCACAAGGCTATAGCCCACCCGTTATTGTGGCCTTTGTCCGCTGGACGAACTTGGCGCCCCGGCCTTCGGGCGGTTATTTTTGGGCGCGGCTGTGCGCGCAGCCTATTTTTGGCACACGGAGGTGCCTCGCACAGTCTCGCGCCATTCCGAGTCCGCGGCGGACGCCAGAGTTGGCCAGCCCCACCCCCCAAGGCTATAGCCCACCCGTTTCTATGGCCTTTTTCCGCTGGACGAACTTGGCGCCCCGGCCTTCGGGCAGTTATTTTTGGGCGTGGCTGTGCCCTCGGCCTATTTTTGGCACACGGAGGCGCCTCGCAAAGTCTCGCGCCATTCCGAGTCCGGCGGACGAAGTTGGCCAGCCCCACCCCCCGAGGCCATAGCCCACCCTTTTTTGTGGCCTTTTACCGCTGGACGAACTTGGCGCCCCGGCCTTCGGGTGGTTATTTTTGGACGCTGCTGTGCCCGCGGCCTATTTTTGGCACACGGAGGCGCCTCGAAAAGTCTCGCGCCATTCTGAGTCCGGCGGACGAAGTTGGCCAGCCCCACCCCCCAAGGCTATAGCCCACCCGTTTTTGTGGCCTTTTTCCGCTGGACGAACTTGGCGCCCCGGCCTTCGGGCGGTTATTTTGGGCGTGGCTGCGCCGCGCCTATTATTGGCACACGGAGGCGCCTCGAAAAGTCTCGCGCCATTCCGAGTCCGGCGGACGAAGTTGGCCAGCCCCACCCCCCGAGGCTATAGCCCACCCTTTTTTGTGGCCTTTTACCGCTGGACGAACTTCGCGCCCTGGCCTTCGGGCGGTTATTTTTGGGCGCGGCTGTGCCCGCGGCCTAATTCTGGCACACGGAGGCGCCTCACAAAGTCTCACGCCATTCCGAGTCCGGCGGACGAAGTTGGCCAGCCCCACCCCCGTAGGCTATAGCCCACCCGTTTTTGTGACCTTTTTCCGCTGGACGAACATGGCGCCCCGGTCTTCGGGCGGTTATTTTTGGGCGCGGCTGTGCCCGCGGCCTGTTTTTGGCACACGGAGGCGCCTCGCAAAGTCTCGCGCCATTCTGAGTCCGGCGGACGAAGTTGGCCAGCCCCACCACCCAAGGCTATATTCCACCCGTTTTTGTGGCCTTTTTCCGCTGCACGAACTTGGCGCCCCGGCCTTCGGGCGGTTATTTTTGGGTGTGGCTATGCCCGCGGCCTATTTTTGGCACACGGAGGCGCCTCGAAAAGTCTCGCGCCATTCTGAGTCCGGCGGACGAAGTTGGCCAGCCCCACCCCCCAAGGCTATAGCCCACCCGTTTTTGTGGCCTTTTTCTGCTGGACGAACTTGGCGCCCCGGCCTTCGGGCGGTTATTTTTGGGCGCGGCTGTGCCCGCGGCCTATTTTTGGCACACGGAGGCGCCTCGCAAAGTCTCGCGCCATTCCGAGTCCGGCGGACGAAGTCGGCCAGCACCACCCCCCAAGGCTATAGCCCACCCGTTTTTGTGGCCTTTTTCCGCTGGATGAACTTGGCGCCCCGGCCTTCGGGCGGTTATTTTTGGGCGCGGCTGTGCCCGCGGCCTATTTTTGGCACACGGAGGCACCTCGCAAAGTCTCGCGCCATTCCGAGTCCGGCGGACGAAGTCGGCCAGCACCACCCCCCAAGGCTATAGCCCACCCGTTTTTGTGGCCTTTTTCCGCTGGACGAACTTGGCGCCCCGGCCTTCGGGCGGTTATTTTTTAGCGCGGCTGTGCCCGCGGCCTATTATTGGCACACGGACGCGCCTC
This sequence comes from Citrus cavaleriei, assembly GCA_030448935.1. Taxonomy (NCBI): domain Eukaryota; kingdom Viridiplantae; phylum Streptophyta; class Magnoliopsida; order Sapindales; family Rutaceae; genus Citrus; species Citrus cavaleriei. Next base: position 60,645 of record JAUJEM010000227.1, read on the forward strand.
GCTAAGTCTCGCGCCATTCCGAGCCCGGCGGACGAAGTTGGCCAGCCCCACCCCCCAAGGCTATAGCCCACCCGTTTTTGTGGCCTTTTTCCGCTGGACGAACTTGGCGCCCTGTCCTTCGGGCGGTTATTTTTGGGCGCGGCTGTGCGCGCGGCCTATTTTTGGCACGCGGAGGCGCCTTGCAAAGTCTCGCGCCATTCCGTGTCCGGCGGACGAAGTTGGCCAGCCCCATCCCCCAAGGAATAGCCCACCCGTTTTTGTTTCCTTTTTCCGCTGGACGAGCTTGGCGCCCCGGCCTTCGGGCGGTTATTTTTGGGCGCGGCTGTGCCCGCGGCCTAGTTTGGTACATGGAGGCACCTCGCAAAGTCTCGCGCCATTCCGAGTCCGGCTGACGAAGTTGGCCAGCCCCACCCCCCAAGGCTATAGCCCACCCGTTTCTGTGGCCTTTTTCCGCTGGACGAACTTGGCGCCCCGGCCTTCGGGGGGTTATTTTTGGGCGCGGCTGTGCCCTCATCCTATTTTTGGCACACGGAGGCGCCTCGCAAAGTCTCGCGCCATTCCGAGTCCGGCGGACGAAGTTGGCCAGCCCCACCCCCCGAGGCTATAGCCCACCCTTTTCTGTGGCCTTTTACCGCTGGACGAACTTGGCGCCCCTGCCTTCGGGCGGTTATTTTTGGACGCGCCTGTGCCCGCGGCCTATTTTTGGTACATGGAGGCGCCTCGCAAAGTCTCGCGCCATTCCGAGTCCAGCGGACGAAGTTGGCACGCCCCACCCCCCAAGGCTATAGCCCACCCGTTTTTGTTTCCTTTTTCCGCTGGACGAGCTTGGCGCCCCGTCCTTCGGGGGGTTATTTTTGGGAGCGGCTGTGCGCGCGGCCTATTTTTGGCACACGGAGGTGCCTCGCTAAGTCTCGCGCCATTCCGAGCCCGGCGGACGAAGTTGGCCAGCCCCACCCCCCAAGGCTATAGCCCACCCGTTTTTGTGGCCTTTTTCCGCTGGACGAACTTGGCGCCCCATCCTTCGGGCGGTTATTTTTGGGCGCGGCTGTGCGCGCAGCCAATTTTTGGCACGCGGAGGCACCTTGCAAAGTCTCGCGCCATTCCGTGTCCGGCGGACGAAGTTGGCCAGCCCCATCCCCCAAGGCTATAGCCCACCCGTTTTTGTTTCCTTTTTCCGCTGGACGAGCTTGGCGCCCCGGCCTTCGGGCGGTTATTTTTGGGCGCAGCTGTGCCCGCGGCCTAGTTTGGTACACGGAGGCACCTCGCAAAGTCTCGCGCCATTCCGAGTCCGGCTGACGAAGTTGGCCAGCCCCACCCCCCAAGGCTATAGCCCACCCGTTTCTGTGGCCTTTTTCCGCTGGACGAACTTGGCGCCCCGGCCTTCGGGCGGTTATTTTTGGGCGCGGCTTTGCCCTCGGCCTATTTTTTGCACACGGAGGCGCCTCGCAAAGTCACGCGCCATTCCGAGTCCAGCGGACGAAGTTGGCACGCCCCACCCCCCAAGGCTATAGCCCACCCGTTTTTGTTTCCTTTTTCCGCTGGACGAGCTTGGCGCCCCGTCCTTCGGGGGGTTATTTTTGGGAGCGGCTGTGCGCGCGGCCTATTTTTGGCACACGGAGGTGCCTCGCTAAGTCTCGCGCCATTCCGAGCCCGGCGGACGAAGTTGGCCAGCCCCACCCCCCAAGGCTATAGCCCACCCGTTTTTGTGGCCTTTTTCCGCTGGACGAACTTGGCGCCCCATCCTTCGGGCGGTTATTTTTGGGCGCGGCTGTGCGCGCAGCCAATTTTTGGCACGCGGAGGCACCTTGCAAAGTCTCGCGCCATTCCGTGTCCGGCGGACGAAGTTGGCCAGCCCCATCCCCCAAGGCTATAGCCCACCCGTTTTTGTTTCCTTTTTCCGCTGGACGAGCTTGGCGCCCCGGCCTTCGGGCGGTTATTTTTGGGCGCAGCTGTGCCCGCGGCCTAGTTTGGTACACGGAGGCACCTCGCAAAGTCTCGCGCCATTCCAAGTCCGGCTGACGAAGTTGGCCAGCCCCACCCCCCAAGGCTATAGCCCACCCCTTTCTGTGGCCTTTTTCCGCTGGACGAACTTGGCGCCCCGGCCTTCGGGCGGTTATTTTTGGGCGCGGCTTTGCCCTCGGCCTATTTTTTGCACACGGAGGCGCCTCGCAAAGTCACGCGCCATTCCGAGTCCGGCGGACGAAGTTGGCCAGCCCCACCCCCCGAGGCTATAGCCCACCCTTTTTTGTGGCCTTTTACCGCTGGACGAACTTGGCACCCCAGCCTTCGGGCGGTTATTTTTGGGCGCGGCTATGCCCGCGGCCTATTTTGAGCACACGGAGGCGCCTCGCAAAGTCTCGCGCCATTCCGAGTCCGGCGGACGAAGTTCGCCCGCCCCAACCCCCAAGGCTATAGCCCACCCGTTATTGTGGCCTTTGTCCGCTGGACGAACTTGGCGCCCCGGCCTTCGGGCGGTTATTTTTGGGCGCGGCTGTGCGCGCAGCCTATTTTTGGCACACGGAGGTGCCTCGCACAGTCTCGCGCCATTCCGAGTCCGGCGGACGAAGTTGGCCAGCCCCACCCCCCAAGGCTATAGCCCACCCGTTTCTGTGGCCTTTTTCCGCTGGACGAACTTGGCGCCCCGGCCTTCGGGCGGTTATTTTTGGGCGCGGCTGTGCCCTCGGCCTATTTTTGGCACACGGAGGCGCCTCGCAAAGTCTCGCGCCATTCCGAGTCCGGCGGACGAAGTTGGCCAGCCCCACCCCCCGAGGCCATAGCCCACCCTTTTTTGTGGCCTTTTACCGCTGGACGAACTTGGCGCCCCGGCCTTCGGGTGGTTATTTTTGGACGCTGCTGTGCCCGCGGCCTATTTTTGGCACACGAAGGTGCCTCGAAAAGTCTCGCGCCATTCTGAGTCCGGCGGACGAAGTTGGCCAGCCCCACCCCCCAAGGCTATAGCCCACCCGCCTTTGTGGCCTTTTTCCGCTGGACGAACTTGGCGCCCGGCCTTGGGCGGTTATTTTTGGCGCGGCTGCGCCGCGGCCTATTATTGGCACACGGAGGCGCCTCGAAAAGTCTCGCGCCATTCCGAGTCCGGCGGACGAAGTCGCCAGCCCCACCCCGAGGCTATAGCCCACCCTTTTTGTGGCCTTTTACCGCTGGGCGAACCGCGCCCTGGCCTTCGGGCGGTTATTTTTGGGCGCGGCTGTGCCCGCGGCCTAAATCTGGCACACGGAGGCGCCTCGCAAAGTCTCGCGCCATTCTGAGTCCGCGGACGAAGTTGGCCAGCCCCCCACCACCCAAGGCTATATTCCACCCGTTTTGTGGCCTTTTTCCGCTGCACGAACTTGGCGCCCGGCCTTCGGGCGGTTATTTTGGGTGTGGCTGTGCCCGCGGCTTATTTTTGGCACACGGAGGTGCCTCGAAAAGTCTCGCGCCATTCCGAGTCCGGTGGACGAGTTGCCAGCCCCACCCCCAAGGCTATAGCCCACCCGTTTTGTGGCCTTTTCCGCTGGGCGAACTTGGCGCCCGGCCTTCGGGGGTTAATTTTGGGCTCGGCTGTGCACGCGGCATATTTTTGGCACACGGAGGTGCCTCATGAAAGTCTCGCGCCATTCCGAGTCCGCGGACAAAGTTGGCCAGCCCCACCCCCAAGGCTATAGCCCACCCGTTTTTGTGGCCTTTTTCCGCTGGACGAACTTGGCGCCCGGCCTTCAGGCGGTTATTTTTGGGCGCGGCTGTGCCCTTTGACCTTTTTGGCACACGGAGGCACCTCGCAAAGTGTCGCGCCATTCCGAGTCCGGCGGACGAAGTAGGCCAGCCCCACACCCCAATGCAATAGCCCACCCGTTTTTGTGGCCTTGTTCCGCTGGAAGAACTTGGCGCCCCAGCCTTGGGCGGTTATTTTGGGCGCGGCTGTGCCCAAGGCCTATTTTTGGCACACGAAGGCGCCTGCAAAGTCCCGCGCCATTCCGAGTCCGGCGGACGAAGTTGCCCAGCCCCATCCCCCAAGGCTATAGCCCACCCGTTTTTGTGGCCTTTTTCCGCTGGACGAACTTGGCGCCCCGGCCTTCGGGCGGTTATTTTTGGACGCGGCTGTGCCCGCAGCCTATTTTTGGCACACGGAGGCCCCTCACAAAGTCTCGCGCCATTCTGAGTCCGGCGGACGAAGTTGGCCAGCCCCACCCCCCAAGGCTATAGCCCACCCGTTTTTGTGGCCTTTTTCCGCTGGACGAACTTGGCGCCCCGGCCTTCGGGCGGTTATTTTTGGGTACGGCTGTGCCCGCGGCCTTTTTTTGGCACACGGAGGCACCTCGCAAAGTCTCGCGCCATTCCGAGTCCGGCGGACGAAGTCGGCCAGCCCCACCCCCCGAGGCTATAGCCCACCCTTTTTTGTGGCCTTTTACCGCTGGACGAACTTCGCGCCCTGGCCTTCGGGCGGTTATTTTTGGGCGCGGCTGTGCCCGCGGCCTAATTCTGGCACACGGAGGCGCCTCACAAAGTCTCACGCCATTCCGAGTCCGGCGGACGAAGTTGGCCAGCCCCACCCCCGTAGGCTATAGCCCACCCGTTTTTGTGACCTTTTTCCGCTGGACGAACATGGCGCCCCGGTCTTCGGGCGGTTATTTTTGGGCGCGGCTGTGCCCGCGGCCTGTTTTTGGCACACGGAGGCGCCTCGCAAAGTCTCGCGCCATTCTGAGTCCGCGGACGAAGTTGGCCAGCCCCACCACCCAAGGCTATATTCCACCGTTTTTGTGGCCTTTTTCCGCTGCACGAACTTGGCGCCCGGCCTTCGGGCGGTTATTTTGGGTGTGGCTATGCCTGCGGCTTATTTTTGGCACACGGAGGTGCCTCGAAAAGTCTCGCCATTCCGAGTCCGGCGGACCAGTTGGCCAGCCCCACCCCCAAGGCTATAGCCCACCCGTTTTTGTGGCCTTTTTCCGCTGGGCGAACTTGGCGCCCGGCCTTCGGGGGTTATTTTTGGGCGCGGCTGTGCCAGCGGCCTATTTTTGGCACACGGAGGTGCCTCGCAAAGTCTCGCGCCATTCCGAGTCCGGCGGACAAAGTTGGCCAGCCCCACCCCCCAAGGCTATAGCCCACCCGTTTTTGTGGCCTTTTTCCGCTGGACGAACTTGGCGCCCCGGCCTTCAGGCGGTTATTTTTGGGCGCGGCTGTGCCCGCGGCCTTTTTTTGGCACACGGAGGCACCTCGCAAAGTCTCGCGCCATTCCGAGTCCGGCGGACGAAGTTGGCCAGCCCCACACCCCAATGCTATAGCCCACCCGTTTTTGTGGCCTTTTTCCGCTGGAAGAACTTGGCGCCCCAGCCTTCGGGCGGTTATTTTTGGGCGCGGCTGTGCCCGCGGCCTATTTTTGGCACACGAAGGCGCCTCGCAAAGTCCCGCGCCATTCCGAGTCCGGCGGACGAAGTTGCCCAGCCCCACCCCCGAAGGCTATAGCCCACCCATTTTTGTGGCCTTTTTCCGCTGGACGAACTTGGCGCCCCGGCCTTCGGGCGGTTATTTTTGGGCGCGGCTGTGCCCGCGGCCTATTTTTGGCACACGGAGGCACCTCACAAAGTCTCGCGCCATTCTGAGTCCGGCGGACGAAGTTGGCCAGCCCCACCCCCCAAGGCTATAGCCCACCCGTTTTTGTGGCCTTTTTCCGCTGGACGAACTTGGCGCCCCGGCCTTCGGGCGGTTATTTTTGGGTACGGCTGTGCCCACGGCCTATTTTTGGCACACGGAGGTGCCTCGAAAAGTCTCGCGCCATTCCGAGTCTGGCGGACGAAGTTGGCCAGCCCCACCCCCCAAGGCTATAGCCCACCCGTTTTTGTGGCCTTTTTCCACAGGATGAACTTGGCGCCCCGGCCTTCGGGCGGTTATTTTTGGGCGCGGCTGTGCCCGCAGTCTATTTTTGGCACACGGAGGCCCCTCGCAAAGTCCCGCGCCATTCCGAGTCCGGCGGACGAAGTTGGCCAGCCCCACCCCCGAAGGCTATAGCCCACCCATTTTTGTGGCCTTTTTCCGCTGGACGAACTTGGCGCCCCGGCCTTCGGGCGGTTATTTTTTGGCGCGGCTGTGCCTGCGGCCTATTTTTGGCACACGGTGGCCCCTCGCAATGTCTCACGCCATTCCGAGTCCGGCGGGCGAAGTTGGCCAGCCCCACCCCCCAAGGCTATAGCCCACCCGTTTTTGTGGCCGTTTTCCACTGGACGAACTTGGCGCCCGGCCTTCGGGCGGTTATTTTGGGCGCGGCTATGTCCACGGCCTATTTTTGGCACACGGAGGCCCTCGCAAAGTCTCGCAATTCCGAGTCCGCGGACGAAGTTGGCCAGCCCCACCCACCATCCCACCCGTTTTTGTGGCCTTTTTCCGCTAGGACGAACTTGGCGCCCGGCCTTCAGGCGGTTATTTTTGGGCGCTGCGCCGCGGCCTATTTTTGGCACACGGTGGCCCCTCGCAAAGTCTCTCGCCATTCCGAGTCCGGCGGTCGAAGTTGGCCAGCCCCACCCCCCAAGGCTATAGCCCACCCGTTTTTGTGGCATTTTTCCACTGGACGAACTTGGCGGCCCGGTCTTGGCTGTTATTTTGGGTGCGGCTGTGTCCGCCTGGCCTATTTTTGGCACACGGAGCCCTCGCAAAGTCTCGCTCCATTCCGAGTCCGCGGACGAAGTTGGCCAGCCCCACCCCCAAGGCTATCGCAAACCCGTTTTGTGGCCTTTTTCCGCTGGACGAACTTGGCGCCCGGCCTTTGGGTGGTTATTTTTGGCGCGGCTGTGCCCAAGGCCTATTTTTGGCACACGGAGGCCCTCGCAAAGTCTCGCGCCATTCCGAGTCCGGTACGACGGTTGGCCAGCCCCACTCCCCAAGGCTATAGCCCACCCATTTTTGTGGCCTTTTTCCGCTGGACGAACTTGGGCGCCCGGCCTTCGGGCGGTTATTTTTAGGCGCGGCTGTGCCCTTGGCCTATTTTTGGCACACGGAGGCACCTCGCAAAGTCTCGCGCCATTCTGAGTTCGGCGGACGAAGTGGCCAGCCCCACCCCCAAGGCTATAGCCCACCCGTTTTGTGGTCTTTTTCCGCTGGACGAACTTGGCGCCCGGCCTTCGGGCGGTTATTTTTGGTACGGCTGTGCCCACGGCCTATTTTTGGCACACGGAGGTGCCTCGAAAGTCTCGCGCCATTCTGAGTCTGGCGGACCAGTTGGCCAGCCCCACCCCCCAAGGCTATAGCCCACCCGTTTTTGTTGCCTTTTTACACAGGACGAACTTGGCGCCCGGCCTTCGGGCGGTTATTTTTGGGCGCGGCTGTGCCCGTAGTCTATTTTGGCACACGGAGGCCCTCGCAAAGTCCCGCGCCATTCCGAGTCCGGCGGACGAAGTTGGCCAGCCCCACCCCGAAGGCTATAGCCCACCCATTTTTGTGGCCTTTTTCCGCTGGACGAACTTGGCGCTGGCCTTCGGCGGTTATTTTTTGGCTGTGCCTGCGGCCTATTTGTGGAACACGAGGGCCCCTCGCGATGTCTCACGCCATTCCGAGTCCGGCGGGCGAGTTGGCCAGCCCCACCCCCAATGGCTTTAGCGCTCCCGTGTTTGTTGCCGTTTTCCGCTGGACGAACTTGGCGCCCGGCCTTCGGGCGGTTATTTTGGGCGCGGCTATGTCCACGGCCTATTTTTGGCACACGGAGGCCCCTCGCAAAGTCTCGCGCCATTCCGAGTCCGCGGGACGAAGTTGGCCAGCCCCACCCCCAAGGCTATAGCCCACCCGTTTTTGTGGCCTTTTCCGCTGGACGAACTTGGCGCCCGGCCTTCAGGCGGTTATTTTTGAGCAATGGCTGCGCCGCGGCCTAATTTTGGCACACGGAGGCCCCTCGCAAAGTCTCGCGCTATTCCGATTCCGGCGGACGAAGTTGCCCAGCCCCACCCCCGAAGGCTATAGCCCACCCGTTTTTGTGGCCTTTTTCCTCTGGACGAACTTGGCGCCCCGGCCTTCGGGCGGTTATTTTTGGGCGCGGCTGTTTCCGTGGCCTATTTGTTTCGCACACGGAGGCCACTCGCAAAGTCTCGCGCCAGTCCGAGTCCGGCGGACGATGTTGGCCAGCCCCACCCCGAAGGCTATAGCCCACCCGTTTTGTGGCATTTTTCCACTGGACGAACCATGCCCGGTCTTCGGGCGGTTATTTTGGAGTGCGGCTGTGTCCGCGGCCTATTTTTGGCACACGGAGGCCCCTCGCAAAGTCTCGCGCTCCATTCCGAGTCCGCGGATAAGTTGGCCAGCCCCACCCCCCAAGGCTATCGCCCACCCGTTTTTGTGGCCTTTTTCCGCTGGACGAACTTGGCGCCCCGGCCTTTGGGCGGTTATTTTTGGGCGCGGCTGTGCCCGCGGCCTATTTTTGGCACACGGAGGCCCCTCGCAAAGTCTCGCGCCATTCCGAGTCCGGCGTACGAAGTTGGCCAGCCCCACCCCCCAAGGCTATAGCCCACCCGTTTTTGTGGCATTTTTCCGCTGGACGAACTTGGCGCCCCGGCCTTCGGGCGGTTATTTTTGGGCGCGGCTGTGCCCGCGGCCTAGTTTTGGCACACGGAGGCCCCTCGCAAAGTCTCGCGCCATTCCGAGTCCGGCGGACGAAGTTCGCCAGCCCCACCCCCCAAGGCTATAGCCCACCCGTTTTTGTGGCCTTTTTCCGCTGGACGAACTTGGCGACCCGGCCTTCGGGATGTTATTTTTGGGCGCGGCTGTGCCCGCAGCCTATTTTTGGCTCACGGAGGCCCCTCGCAAAGTCTCGCGCCATTCCGAGTCCGGCGGACGAAGTTGGCCAGCCCCACCCCCCAAGGCTATAGCCCACCCGTTTTTGTGGCATTTTTCCGCTGGACGAACTTGGCGCCCCGGACTTCGGGGGGTTATTTTTGGGCGCGGCTGTGTCCGCGGCCTATTTTGGGCACACGGAGGCCCCTCGCAAAGTCTCGCGCCATTCCGAGTCCGGCGGACGAAGTTGGCCAGCCCCACCCCCCAAGGCTATAGCCCACCCGTTTTTGTGGCCTTTTTCCGCTGGACGAACTTGGCGCCCCGGCCTTTGGTCGGTTATTTTTGGGCGCGGCTGTTCCCGCAGCCTATTTTTGGCTCACGGAGGCCCCTCGTAAAGTCTCGCACCATTCCGAGTCCGCGGACGAAGTTGGCCAGCCCCACCCCCAAGGCTATAGCCCACCCGTTTTTGTGGCCTTTTTCCGCTGGACGAACTTGGCGCCCCGGCCTTCGGTCGGTTATTTTTTAGCGCGGCTGTGCCCACGGCCTATTTTTGGCACACGGAGGACCCTCGCAAAGTCTCGCGCCATTCCGAGTCCGGCGGACGAAGTTGGCCAGCCCCATCCCCCAAGGCTATAGCCCACCCGTTTTTGTGGCCTTTTTCCGCTGGACGAACTTGGCGCCCCGGCCTTCGGGCGGTTATTTTTGGCAGCGGCTGAGCCTGCGGCCTATTTTTGGCACACGGAGGCCCCTCGCAAAGTCTCGCGCCATTCCGAGTCCGGCGGACGAAGTTCGCCCGCCCCAACCCCCAAGGCTATAGCCCACCCGTTATTGTGGCCTTTGTCCGCTGGACGAACTTGGCGCCCCGGCCTTCGGGCGGTTATTTTTGGGCGCGGCTGTGCGCGCAGCCTATTTTTGGCACACGGAGGTGCCTCGCACAGTCTCGCGCCATTCCGAGTCCGGCGGACGAAGTTGGCCAGCCCCACCCCCCAAGGCTATAGCCCACCCGTTTCTGTGGCCTTTTTCCGCTGGACGAACTTGGCGCCCCGGCCTTCGGGCGGTTATTTTTGGGCGCGGCTGTGCCCTCGGCCTATTTTTTGCACACGGAGGCGCCTCGCAAAGTCTCGCGCCATTCCGAGTCCGGCGGACGAAGTTGGCCAGCCCCACCCCCCGAGGCTATAGCCCACACTTTTTTGTGTCATTTTATCGCTCGACGAACTTGGCGCCCCGGCCTTCGGGTGGTTATTTTTGGACGCTGCTGTGCCATGGCCTATTTTTGGCACACGAAGGTGCCTCAAAAGTCTCGCGCCATTCTGAGTCCGGCGGACCGAAGTTGGCCAGCCCCACCCCCAAGGCTATAGCCCACCCGTTTTTGTGGCCTTTTTCCGCTGGACGAACTTGGCGCCCGGCCTCGGGCGGTTATTTTTGGGCGCGGCTGCGCCCGCGGCCTATTATTGGCACACGGAGGCGCCTCGAAAAGTCTCGCGCCATTCCGAGTCCGGCGGACGAAGTCGGCCAGCCCCACCCCCCGAGGCTATAGCCCACCCTTTTTTGTGGCCTTTTACCGCTGGACGAACTTCGCGCCCTGGCCTTCGGGCGGTTATTTTTGGACGCGGCTGTGCCCGCGGCCTAATTCTGGCACACGGAGGCGCCTCACAAAGTCTCACGCCATTCCGAGTCCGGCGGACGAAGTTGGCCAGCCCCACCCCCGTAGGCTATAGCCCACCCGTTTTTGTGACCTTTTTCCGCTGGACGAACATGGCGCCCCGGTCTTCGGGCGGTTATTTTTGGGCGCGGCTGTGCCCGCGGCCTGTTTTTGGCACACGGAGGCGCCTCGCAAAGTCTCGCGCCATTCTGAGTCCGGCGGACGAAGTTGGCCAGCCCCACCACCCAAGGCTATATTCCACCCGTTTTTGTGGCCTTTTTCCGCTGCACGAACTTGGCGCCCCGGCCTTCGGGCGGTTATTTTTGGGTGTGGCTATGCCCGCGGCTTATTTTTGGCACACGGAGGTGCCTCGAAAAGTCTCGCGCCATTCCGAGTCCGGCGGACGAAGTTGGCCAGCCCCACCCCCCAAGGCTATAGCCCACCCGTTTTTGTGGCCTTTTTCCGCTGGGCGAACTTGGCGCCCCGGCCTTCGGGGGGTTATTTTTGGGCGCGGCTGTGCCAGCGGCCTATTTTTGGCACACGGAGGTGCCTCGCAAAGTCTCGCGCCATTCCGAGTCCGGCGGACAAAGTTGCCCAGCCCCACCCCCCAAGGCTATAGCCCACCCGTTTTTGTGGCCTTTTTCCGCTGGACGAACTTGGCGCCCCGGCCTTCAGGCGGTTATTTTTGGGCGCGGCTGTGCCCGCGGCCTTTTTTTGGCACACGGAGGCACCTCGCAAAGTCTCGCGCCATTCCGAGTCCGGCGGACGAAGTTGGCCAGCCCCACACCCCAATGCTATAGCCCACCCGTTTTTGTGGCCTTTTTCCGCTGGAAGAACTTGGCGCCCCAGCCTTCGGGCGGTTATTTTTGGGCGCGGCTGTGCCCGCGGCCTATTTTTGGCACACGAAGGCGCCTCGCAAAGTCCCGCGCCATTCCGAGTCCGGCGGACGAAGTTGCCCAGCCCCACCCCCGAAGGCTATAGCCCACCCATTTTTGTGGCCTTTTTCCGCTGGACGAACTTGGCGCCCCGGCCTTCGGGCGGTTATTTTTTGGCGCGGCTGTGCCTGCGGCCTATTTTTGGCACACGGTGGCCCCTCGCAATGTCTCACGCCATTCCGAGTCCGGCGGGCGAAGTTGGCCAGCCCCACCCCCCAAGGCTATAGCCCACCCGTTTTTGTGGCCGTTTTCCGCTGGACGAACTTGGCGCCCCGGCCTTCGGGCGGTTATTTTTGGGCGCGGCTATGTCCACGGCCTATTTTTGGCACACGGAGGCCCCTCGCAAAGTCTCGCGCAATTCCGAGTCCGGCGGACGAAGTTGGCCAGCCCCACCCCCCATCCCACCCGTTTTTGTGGCCTTTTTCCGCTAGACGAACTTGGCGCCCCGGCCTTCAGGCGGTTATTTTTGGGCGCGGCTGCGCCCGCGGCCTATTTTTGGCACACGGAGGCCCCTCGCAAAGTCTCGCGCCATTCTGAGTCCGGCGGACGAAGTTGGCCAGCCCCACCCCCCAAGGCTATAGCCCACCCGTTTTTGTGGCATTTTTCCACTGGACGAACTTGGCGGCCCGGTCTTCGCGCGGTCATTTTTGGGTGCGGCTGTGTCCGCGGCCTATTTTTGGCACACGGAGGCCCCTCGCAAAGTCTCGCTCCATTCCGAGTCCGGCGGACGAAGTTGGCCAGCCCCACCCCCCAAGGCTATAGCCCACCCGTTTTTGTGGCCTTTTTCCGCTGGACGAACTTGGCGCCCCGGCCTTTGGGTGGTTATTTTTGGGCGCGGCTGTGCCCGCGGCCTATTTTTGGCACACGGAGGCCCCTCGCAAAGGCTCGCGCCATTCCGAGTCCGGCGTACGAAGTTGGCCAGCCCCACTCCCCAAGGCTATAGCCCACCCGTTTTTGTGGCCTTTTTCCGCTGGACGAACTTGGCGCCCCGGCCTTCGGGCGGTTATTTTTGGGCGCGGCTGTGCCCGCGGCCTATTTTTGGCACACGGAGGCACCTCGCAAAGTCTCGCGCCATTCTGAGTTCGGCGGACGAAGTCGGCCAGCCCCACCCCCCAAGGCTATAGCCCACCCGTTTTTGTGGTCTTTTCCGCTGGACCAACTTGGCGCCCGGCCTTCGGGCGGTTATTTTTGGGTACGGCTGTGCCCACGGCCTATTTTTGGCACACGGAGGTGCCTCGAAAAGTCTCGCGCCATTCCGAGTCTGGCGGACGAAGTTGGCCAGCCCCACCCCCCAAGGCTATAGCCCACCCGTTTTTGTGGCCTTTTTCCACTGGACGAACTTGGCGCCCCGGCCTTCGGGCGGTTATTTTTGGGCGCGGCTGTGCCCGTAGTCTATTTTTGGCACACGGAGGCCCCTCGCAAAGTCCCGCGCCATTCCGAGTCCGGCGGACGAAGTTGGCCAGCCCCACCCCCGAAGGCTATAGCCCACCCATTTTTGTGGCCTTTTTCCGCTGGACGAACTTGGCGCCCCGGCCTTCGGGCGGTTATTTTTTGGCGCGGCTGTGCCTGCGGCCTATTTTTGGCACACGGTGGCCCCTCGCAATGTCTCACGCCATTCCGAGTCCGGCGGGCGAAGTTGGCCAGCCCCACCCCCCAAGGCTATAGCCCACCCGTGTTTGTTGCCGTTTTCCGCTGGACGAACTTGGCGCCCCGGCCTTCGGGCGGTTATTTTTGGGCGCGGCTATGTCCACGGCCTATTTTTGGCACACGGAGGCCCCTCGCAAAGTCTCGCGCCATTCCGAGTCCGGCGGACGAAGTTGGCCAGCCCCACCCCCCAAGGCTATAGCCCACCCGTTTTTGTGGCATTTTTCCACTGGGCCAGAACAGCGGCCGGTCTTCGGGCGGTTATTTTTGGTGCGGCTGTGTCCGCGGCCTATTTTGGCACACGGAGGCCCTCGCAAAGTCTCGCTCCATTCCGAGTCCGCGGACGAAGTTGGCCAGCCCCACCCCAAGGCTATCGCCCACCCGTTTTGTGGCCTTTTTCCGCTGGGACGAACTTGGCGCCCGGCCTTTGGGCGGTTATTTTTGGCGCGGCTGTGCCCGCGGCCTATTTTTGCACACGGAGGCCCCTCGCAAAGTCTCGCGCCATTCCGAGTCCGGCGTGCAGTTGGCCAGCCCCACTCCCCAAGGCTATAGCCCACCCGTTTTGTGGCATTTTTCCGCTGGACGAACTTGGCGCCCGGCCTTCGGGCGGTTATTTTTGGCGCGGCTGTGCCCGCGGCCTAGTTTTGGCACACGGGCCCCTCGCAAAGTCTCGCGCCATTCCGAGTCCGGCGGACGGAAGTTCGCCAGCCCCACCCCAAGGCTATAGCCCACCCGTTTTTGTGGCCTTTTTCCGCTGGACGAACTTGGCGACCCGGCCTTCGGGATGTTATTTTTGCGCGGCTGTGCCCGCAGCCTATTTTTGGCTCACGGAGGGCCCTCGCAAAGTCTCGCGCCATTCCGAGTCCGGGCGGACAGAAGTTGGCCAGCCCCACCCCCAAGGCTATAGCCCACCCGTTTTGTGGCATTTTCCGCTGGACGAACTTGGCGCCCGGACTTCAGGGGGGTTATTTTTGGGCGCGGCTGTGTCCGCGCCTATTTTGGGCACACGGAGGCCCCTCGCAAAGTCTCGCGCCATTCCGAGTCCGGCGGACGGTTGGCCAGCCCCACCCCCAAGGCTATAGCCCACCCGTTTTGTGGCCTTTTCCGCTGGACGAACTTGGCGCCCGGCCTTCGGTCGGTTATTTTGGGCGCGGCTGTTCCCGCAGCCTATTTTTGGCTCACGGAGGCCCCTCGTAAAGTCTCGCGCATTCCGAGTCCGGCGGACGAAGTTGGCCAGCCCCACCCCCAAGGCTATAGCCCACCCGTTTTTGTGGCCTTTTTCCGCTGGGACAGACTTGGCGCCCGGCCTTCGGTCGTTATTTTTTAGCGGCTGTGCCCACGGCCTATTTTTGGCACACGGAGGACCTCGCAAAGTCTCGCGCCATTCCGAGTCCGCGGACAGTTGGCCAGCCCCACCCCCCAAGGCTATAGCCCACCCGTTTTTGTGGCCTTTTTCCGCAGGACGAACTTGGCACCCCGGCCTTCGGGCTGTTATTTTTGGGCGCGGCTGTGCCTGCGGCCTATTTTTGCAAACGGAGGCCCGTCGCAAAGTCTCGCGCCATTCCGAGTCCGGCGGACGAAGTTGGCCAGCCGCACCCACCAAGGCTATAGCCCACCCGTTTTTGTGGCCTTTTTCCGCTGGACGAACTTGGCGTCCCGGCCTTCGGGCGGTTATTTTTGGGCGCGGCTGTGCCCACGGCCTATTTTTGGCACACGGAGGCCCCTCGCAACCCCTCGCGCCATTCCGAGTCCGGCGTATTTCGTTGGCCATCCCCACCCACCAACTCTATATCCCACACGTTTTTGTGTCCTTTTTCCGCTGGTCTATCTTGGCGCCCCGGCCTTCGGGCGGTTATTTTTGGGCGCCGCTGTGCCCGCGGCCTATTTTTGGCTCATGGAGGCGCCTCGCAAAGTCTCGCGCCATTCCGAGTCCGCGCACGGTTGGCCATCCCCACCCCCAAGGGTATAGCCCACCACGTTTTGTGGCCTTTTTCCGCTGGACGAACTTGGCGCCCCGGCCTTCGGGCGGTTGTTTTTGGGCGCGGCTGTGCCCGCAACCTATTTTTGGCACACGGAGCCGTCTCGCAAAGTCTCGCGCCATTCCGAGTCCGGCGGACGAAGTTGGCCAGCCCGACCCCCCAAGGCTATAGCCCACCCGTTTTTGTGGCCTTTTTCCGCTGGACGAACTTGGCGCCCCGGAAATCGGGCCGAGAATTATGGGCGCGGCTGTGCCCGCAGCCTATTTTTGGCACACGGAGGCACCTCGCAAAGTCTCGCGCCATTCCGAGTCCGGCGGACGAAGTTGGCCAGCCCCACCCCCCAAGGCTATAGCCCACCCGTTTTTGGGGCTTTTTCCGCTGGACGAACTTGGCGCCCCGGCCTTCGGGCGGGTGTTTCTGGGCGCGGCTGTGCCCGCGGCCTATTTTTGGCACACGGAGGCACCTCGCCATGTCTCGCGCCATTCCGAGTCCGGCGGACGAAGTTGGCCAGCCCCACCCCCAAAAGCTGTAGCCCACCCGTTTTTGTGGCCTTTTTCCGCTGGACGAACTTGGCGCCCCGGCCTTCGGGCGGGTATTTTTTGGCGCGGATATGCCCGCGGCCTATTTTTGGCACACGGAGGCGCCTCGCAAAGGCTCCCGCCATTCCGAGTCCGGCGGTCGAACATGGGGAGTCCCACCCCGCACGTCGATAGCCCACCCGTTTTTGTGGCCTTTTTCCGCTGGACGAACTTGGCGCCCCGGCCTTCGGGCGGTTATTTTTGGGCGCGGCTGTGCCCGCGGCCTATTTTTGGCACACGGAGTCCCCTCGCAAAGTCTCGCGCCATTCGAAGTCCGGCGGACGAAGTTGGCCAGCCCAACCCCCCAAGGCTATAGCCCACCCGTTTTTTTGGCCTTTTTCCGCTGGACGAACTTGGCGCCCCGGCCTTCGGGCAGTTATTTTTGGGCACAGCTGTGCCCGCGGCCTATTTTTGGCACACGGAGGCCCTTCGCAAAGTCTCGCGCCATTCAATGTCCAGCGGACGAAGTTCGCCGGCCCCACCCCCCAAGGCTATAGCCCACCCGTTTTTGTGGCCTTTTTCCGCTGGACGAACTTGGCGCACCGGCCTTCGGGCGGTTATTTTTGGGCCCGGCTGTGCCGTGGCCTATTTTTGGCACACGGAGGCCCCTAGCAAAGTCTCGCCCCATTACGAGTACGGCGGACGGAGTTGGCCAGCACCACCCCCAAGCCTAAAGCCCAACCGTTTTGTGGCCTTTTTCCGCTGGACGAACTTGGCGACCGGCCTTGGGCGGTTATTTTTGGGCGCGGCTGTGCCCGCTGGCCTATTTTTTGGCACACGGAGGTCCCTGCAAAGTCTCGAGCCATTCCGAGTCCAGCGGACGAAGTTGGCCGGCCCCACCCCCCAAGGCTATAGCCCACCCATTTTTGTGGCATTTTTCCGCAGGACGAACTTGGCGCCCCGGCCTTCGGGCGGTTATTTTTGGGCGCGGCTGTGCCCGCGGCCTATTTTTGGCACACGGAGGCCCCTCGCAAAGTCTCGCGCCATTCCGAGTAAGGCGGACGAAGTTGGCCAGCCCCACCCCCCAAGGTTATAGCCCACCCGTTTTTGTGGCCTTTTTCCGCTGGACGAACTTGGCGCCCCGGCCTTCGGGCGGTTATTTTTGGGCGCGGCTGTGCCCGCGGCCTATTTTTATCACACGGAGTCCCCTCGCAAAGTCTCGCGCCATTCGAAGTCCGGCGGACGAAGTTGGCCAGCCCAACCCCCCAAGGCTATAGCCCACCCGTTTTTTTGGCCTTTTTCCGCTGGACGAACTTGGCGGCCCGGCCTTCGGGCAGTTATTTTTTGGAACGGCTGTGCCCGCGGCCTATTTTTGGCACACGGAGGCCCCTCGCAAAGTCTCGCGCCATTCCGAGTCCGGCGGACGAAGTTGGCCAGCCCCACCCCCCAAGGCTATAGCCCACCCGTTTTTGTGGCCTTTTTCCGCTGGACGAACTTGGCGCCCCGGCCTTTGGGAGGTTATTTTTGGGCGCGGCTGTGCCCGCGGCCTATTTTCAGCACACGGAGGCCCCTCGCAAAGTTTCGCGCCATTCCGAGTCCGGCGGACGATGTTGGCCAGCCCCACCCCCCAAGGCTATAGCCCACCCGTTTTTGTGGCATTTTTCCGCTGGACGAACTTGCCGCCCCGGCCTTCGGGCGGTTATTTTTGGGCGCAGCTGTGCCCGCGGCCTATTTTTGGCACACGGAGGCCCCTCGCAAAGTCTCGCGCCATTCCGAGTCCGGCGCACGAAGTTGGCCATCTCCACCCCCCAAGGCTATAGCCCACCCGTTTTTGTGGCCTTTTTCCGCTGGACGAACTTGGCGCCCCGGCCTTCGGGAGGTTATTTTTGGGCGCGGCTGTGCCCGCGGCCTATTTTTGGCACACGGAGGTCCCTCGCAAAGTCTCGCGCCATTCCGAGTCCGGCGGACGAAGTTGGCCAGCCCCACCCCCCAAGGCTTTAGCCCACCCGTTTTTGTGGCCTTTTTCCGCTGGACGAACTTGGCGCCCCGGCCTGCGGGCGCGGCTGTGTCCGCGACTTAATTTTGGCACACGGAGGGGCCTCGCAAAGTCTCGCGCCATTCCGAGTCCGGCGGACGAAGTTGGCCAGCCCCACCCCCCAAGGCTATAGCCCACCCGTTTTTGTGGCCTTTTTCCGCTGGACGAACTTGGCGCCCCGGCCTTCGGCAAGGTTATTTTGGGCCCGGCTGTGCCGTGGCCTATTTTGGGCACACGGAGGCCCCTCGCAAAGTCTCGCGCCATTCCGAGTCCGGCGGACGAAGTTGGCCAGCCCCACCCCCCAAGGCTATAGCCCACCCGTTTTTGTGGCCTTTTTCCGCTGGACGAACTTGGCGCACCGGCCTTCGGGCGGTTATTTTTGGGCGCGGCTGTGCCCGCGGCCTATTTTTGGCACACGGAGGTCCCTCGCAAAGTCTCGAGCCATTCCGAGTCCAGCGGACGAAGTTGGCCGGCCCCACCCCCCAAGGCTATAGCCCACCCATTTTTGTGGCATTTTTCCGCAGGACGAACTTGGCGCCCCGGCCTTCGGGCGGTTATTTTTGGGCGCGGCTGTGCCCGCGGCCTATTTTTGGCACACGGAGGCCCCTCGCAAAGTCTCGCGCCATTCCGAGTAAGGCGGACGAAGTTGGCCAGCCCCACCCCCCAAGGTTATAGCCCACCCGTTTTTGTGGCCTTTTTCCGCTGGACGAACTTGGCGCCCCGGCCTTCGGGCGGTTATTTTTGGGCGCGGCTGTGCCCGCGGCCTATTTTTATCACACGGAGTCCCCTCGCAAAGTCTCGCGCCATTCAAGTCGGCGTGCGACGGTTGGCCAGCCCCACCCCCCAAGGTTATAGCCCACCCGTTTTTGTGGCCTTTTTCCGCTGGACGAACTTGGCGGCCCGGCCTTCGGGCAGTTATTTTTTGGAACGGCTGTGCCCGCGGCCTATTTTTGGCACACGGAGGCCCCTCGCAAAGTCTCGCGCCATTCCGAGTCCGGCGGACGAAGTTGGCCAGCCCCACCCCCCAAGGCTATAGCCCACCCGTTTTGTGGCCTTTTTCCGCTGGACGAACTTGGCGCTCCGGCCTTTGGGAGGTTATTTTTGGCGCGGCTGTGCCCGCGGCCTATTTTCAGCACACGGAGGCCCCTCGCAAGTTTCGCGCCATTCCGAGTCCAGGCGGACGATGTTGGCCAGCCCCACCCCCAAGGCTATAGCCCACCCGTTTTGTGGCATTTTTCCGCTGGACGAACTTGCCGCCCGGCCTTCGGGCGGTTATTTTTGGGCGCAGCTGTGCCCGCGGCCTATTTTTGGCACACGGAGGCCCCTCGCAAAGTCTCGCGCCATTCCGAGTCCGGCGCACGAAGTTGGCCATCTCCACCCCCCAAGGCTATAGCCCACCCGTTTTTGTGGCCTTTTTCCGCTGGACGAACTTGGCGCCCCGGCCTTCGGGAGGTTATTTTTGGGCGCGGCTGTGCCCGCGGCCTATTTTTGGCACACGGAGGTCCCTCGCAAAGTCTCGCGCCATTCCGAGTCCGGCGGACGATGTTGGCCAGCCCCACCCCCCAAGGGTATAGCCCACCCGTTTTTGTGGCCTTTTTCCGCTGGACGAACTTGGCGCCCCGGCCTTCGGGCGGTTATTTTTGGGTGCGGCTGTGCCCGCGACCTATTTTTGGCACACGGAGGCGCCTCGCAAAGTCTCGCGCCATTCCGAGTCCGGCGGACGAAGTAGGCCAGCCCGACCCCCCAAGGCTATAGCCCACCCGTTTTTGTGGCCTTTTTCCGCTGGACGAACTTGGCGCCCCGGCCTTCGGGCGTGTATTTTTGAGCGCGGCTGCGCCCGTGGCCTATTTTTGGCACACTGAGGCGCCTCAGAAAGTCTCGCGCCATTGCGAGTCCGGCGGACGAAGTTGGCCAGCCCCACCCCCCAAGGCTATAGCCCACCCGTTTTTGTGGGCTTTTTCCGCAGGACGAACTTGGCGCCCCGGCCTTCGGGCGGGTATTTTTAGGCGCGGCTGTGCCCGCGGCCTATTTTTGGCACACGGAGGCGCCTCGGAAAGTCTCACGCCATTCCGAGTCCGGCGGACGAAGTTGGCCAGCCCCACCCCAAGGCTATAGCCCACCCGTTTTGTGGCCTTTTTCCGCTGGGCCAGACTTGGCGCCCCGGCCTTCGGGCGGGTATTTTTGGCGCGGCTGTGCCTGCGGCCTATTTTGGCACACGGAGGCTGCTCGAAAGTCTCGCGCCATTCCGAGTCCCGGGCGGACGAAGTTGGCCAGCCCCACCCCCAAGGCTATAGCCCACCCGTTTTGTGGCCTTTTTCCGCTGGACGAACTTGGCGCCCGGCCTTGGGCAGTTATTTTTGGCGCGGCTGTGCCCGCGGCCTATTTTTGGCACACGGAGTCCCCTCGCAAAGTCTCGCGCCATTGAAGTCCGGCGGACGAGTTGGCCAGCCCAACCCCCAAGGCTATAGCCCACCCCGTTTTTGGCCTTTTTCCGCTGGGACGAACTTGGCGCCCGGCCTTCGGGCAGTTATTTTGGGCACAGCTGTGCCCGCGGCCTATTTTTGGCACACGGAGGCCCTTCGCAAAGTCTCGCGCCATTCAGAGTCCAGCGGACGAGTTGGTGCCCCACTCCCCCAAGGCTATAGCCCACCCGTTTTGTGGCCTTTTTCCGCTGGGCCGAACTTGGCGCACCGGCCTTCGGGCGGTCATTTTTGGCGCGGCTGTGCCGTGACCCTATGTTTGGCACACAGAGGCCCCTCGCAAAGTCTCGCGCCATTCCGAGTCCGGCGGACGAAGTTGGCCAGCCCCACCCCCCAAGGCTATAGCCCACCCGTTTTTGTGGCCTTTTTCCGCTGGACGAACTTGGCGCACCGGCCTTCGGGCGGTTATTTTTGGGCGCGGCTGTGCCCGTGGCCTATTTTTGGCACACGGAGGTCCCTCGCAAAGTCTCGAGCCATTCCGAGTCCAGCGGACGAAGTTGGCCGGCCCCACCCCCCAAGGCTATAGCCAACCCATTTTTGTGGCATTTTTCCGCAGGACGAACTTGGCGCCCCGGCCTTCGGGCGGTTATTTTTGGGCGCGGCTGTGCCCGCGGCCTATTTTTGGCACAAGGAGGCCCCTCGCAAAGTCTCGCGCCATTCCGAGTAATGCGGACGAAGTTGGCCAGCCCCACCCCCCAAGGTTATAGCCCACCCGTTTTTGTGGCCTTTTTCCGCTAGACGAACTTGGCGCCCCGGCCTTCGGGGGGTTATTTTTGGGCGCGGCTTTGCTCGCGGCCTATTTTTGGCACACTGAGGCGCCTCGCAATGTCTCGCACCATTCCGTGTCCGCGGACAAGTTGGCCAGCCCCAGCCCCAAGGCTATAGCCCACCCGTTTTTGTGGCCTTTTGCCGCTGGACGAACTTGGCGCCCGGCCTTGGGCGGGTATTTTTGGCGCGGCTGTGCCAGCGGCCTATTTTTGCCCAGCACACGGAGGCGCCTCGCAAAGTCTCGCGCCATTCCGAGTCCGGAGCGCTAGTTGGGCCAGACCCACCCCCCAGGGCTATAGCCCACCCGTTTTGTGGCCTTTACCGCTGGGACGAACTTGGCGCCCGGCCTTGGGCGGGTATTTTGGGCGCGGCTGTGCCCAGCGGCCTATTTTTGGCACACGGAGGCCCGTCGTAAAGTCTCGCGCCATTCGAGTCCGGCGGACGGAAGTGGGCCAGCCCCCCACCCCCAAGGCTATAGCCCACCCGTTTTGGGGCTTTTTCAGCTGGGCCGAACTTGGCGCCCCGGCCTTCTGGCGGTTATTTTTGGGCGCCGCTGTGCCCGCGGCCTATTTTTGGCACACGGAGACCCCTCGCAATATCTCGCGCCATTCCGAGTCCGGCGGACGAAGTTGGCCAGCCCCACCCCCAATGATATAGCCCACCCGGTGTTGTGGCCTTTTGCCGCTGGGACTGCAGGCGCCCGGCCTTGGGCGGGTATTTTTGGCAGCGGCTGTGCCCAGCTGACCTTTTTTGGCACACGGAGGCGCCTCGCAATGTCTCGCGCCATTCCGTTTCCGGCGGACGAAGTTGGCTAGCCCCAGCCCCCAAGGCTATAGCCCACCCGTTTTGTGGCCTTTTTTCCGCTGGACGAACTTGGCGACCGGCCATCGGTAAGGTATATTTTTAATGGCTGTGCCCGACCTATTTTTGGCACACGGAGGCGCCTGCAAATTCTCGCGCCATTCCGAGTCCGGCGGACGAGTTGGCCAGCCCCACCCCCAAGGCTATAGCCCACCCGTTTTAGTGGCCTTTTTCCGCTGGACGAACTTGGCGCCCCGGCCTTCGGGCGGGTATTTTTGGGCGCGGCTGTGCCCGCGGCCTATTTTTGGCACACGGAGGTGCCTCGCAAAGTCTCGCGCCATTCCGAGTCCGGCAGACGAAGTTGGCCAGCCCCACCCCCCAAGGCTATAGCCCACCCGTTTTTGTGGCCTTTTACCGCTGGACGAACTTGGCGCCCCGGCCTTCGGGCGGGTTTTTTTGGGCGCGGCTGTGCCCGCGCCCTATTTTTGGCACACGAAGGCGCCTCGCAAAGTCTCGCGCCATTCCGAGTCCGGCGGACGAAGTTGGCCAGCCCCACCGCCCAAGGCTATAGCTCACCCGTTTTTGTGGCCTTTTTCCGCTGGACGAACATGGTGCCCCGGCCTTCGGGTGGGTATTTTTGGGCGCGGCTGCGCCTGCGGCCTATTTTTGGCACACGGAGGTGCCTCGCAATGTCTCGCGCCATTCCGAGTCCGGCGGACGAAGTTGGCCAGCCCCACCCCCCAAGGCTATAGCCCACCCGTTTTTGTGGCCTTTTTCCGCTGGACGAACTTGGCGACCCGGCCTTCGGGCGGGTATTTTTGGGCGCGGCTGTGCCCGCGGCCTATTTTTGGCACACTGAGGCGCCTCGCAAAGTCTCCCGCCATTCCGAGTCCGGCGGATGAAGTTGGCCAGCCCCACCGCCCAAGGCTATAGCCCACCCGTTTTTGTGGCCTTTTTCCGCTGGACGAACTTGGTGCCCGACCTTCGGGCGGGTATTTTTGGGTGCGGCTGTGCCCGAGGCCAATTTTTGGCACACGGAGGTGCCACGCAATGTCTAGCGCAAATCCGAGTCCGGCGGACGAAGTTTGCAAGCCCAAACCCCCAAGGCTATAGCCCACCCGGTTTTGTGGGCTTTTTCCGCTGGGCCAGACTTGGCGCCCCGGCCTTCGGGCGGGTATTTTTGGGCGCGGCTGTGCCCGCGGCCTATTTTTGGCACACGGAGGCGTCTCGCAATGTCTCGCGCCATTCCGAGTCCGGCGGACGAAGTTGGCCAGCCCCACCCCCCAGGGCTATAGCCCACCCGTTTTTGTGGCCTTTTACCGCTGGACGAACTTGGCGCCCCGGCCTTCTGGCGGGTATTTTTGGGCGCGGCTGTGCCCGCGGCCTATTTTTGGCACACGGAGGCCCGTCGTAAAGTCTCGCGCCATTCCGAGTCCGGCGGACGAAGTGGGCCAGCCCCACCCCCCAAGGCTATAGCCCACCCGTTTTTGGGGCTTTTTCAGCTGGACGAACTTGGCGCCCCGGCCTTCAGGCGGTTATTTTTGGGCGCGGCTGTTGTGGCCTATTTTTGGCACACGGAGACCCCTCGCAATGTCTCGCACCATTCCGAGTCCGCGGACGGTTGGCCAGCCCCACCCACAAGGCTACAGCCCACCCCTTTTTGTGGCCTCTTTCCGCTGGACGACCTTGTCACCCCGGCCTTCGGGCGGGTATTTTTGGGCGCGGCTGTGCCCGCAGCCTATTTTTGGCACACGGAGGCGCATCGCAAAGTCTCGCGCCATTCCAAGTCCGGCTGACGAAGTTGGCCAGCCCCACCCCCCAAGGCTATAGCCCACCCGTTTTTGTGGCCTTTTTCCGCTGGACGAACTTGGCGCCCCGGCCTTCGGGCGGGTATTTTTGGGCGCGGCTGTGCCCGCGGCCTATTTTTGGCATACGGAGGCGCCTCGCAAAGTCTCGCGCCATTCCGAGTCCGGCGGACGAAGTTGGCCAGCCCCACCCCCCAAGGCTATAGCCCACCCGTTTTTGTGGCCTTTTTCCGCTGGACGAACTTGGCGCCCCAGCCTTCGGGCTGGTATTTTTGGGTGCGGCTGAGCCCGCAGCCTATTTTTGGCACACAGAGATGCCTCGCAAAGTCTCGCGCCATTCCGAGTCCGGCGTACGAAGTTGGCCAGCCCCAGCCCCCAAGGCTATAGCCCACCCGTTTTTGTGGCCTTTTACCGCTGGACGAACTTGGCGCCCTGGCCTTCGGGCGGGCATTTTTGGGCGCGGCTGTGCCCGCGGCCTATTTTTCGCATACGGAGGCGCCTCGCAAAGTCTCGCGCCATTCCGAGTCCGGCTTTCGATGTTGGCCAGCCCCACCCCCCACGGCTATAGCCCATCCGTTTTTGTGGCCTTTTTCCGCTGGAACAGAGGTGGCGCCCGGCCTTTGGGCGGGTATTTTTGGGTGCGGCTGGGCCCGTGGCCTATTTTTGGCATACGGAGACGCCTCGCAAAGTCTCGCGCCATTCCGAGTCCGGCGGACGAAGTTGGCCAGCCCCACCCCCCAAGGCTATAGCCCACCCGTTTTTGTGGCCTTTTTCCGCTGGACGAACTTGGCGCCCCAGCCTTCGGGCTGGTATTTTTGGGTGCGGCTGAGCCCGCAGCCTATTTTTGGCACACGGAGGTGCCTCGCAAAGTCTCGCGCCATTCCGAGTCCGGCGTACGAAGTTGGCCAGCCCCAGCCCCCAAGGCTATAGCCCACCCGTTTTTGTGGCCTTTTTCCGCCGGACGAACTTGGCGCCCCGACTTTCGGGCGGGTATTTTTGGCGCGGCTCTGCCCGCGGCCTATTTTTTAGGCATACGGAGGCGCCTCGCAAAGTCTCGCGCCATTCGAGTCCGGCTGACGAAGTTGGCCAGCCCCACCCCCAAGGCTATAGCCCACCCGTTTTGTGGCCTTTTCCGCTGGACGAACTTGGCGCCCGGCCTTCGGGAGGGTATTTTTGGGAGCGGCTGTGCCCGCGGCCTATTTTTGGCACACGGAGGCACACCGCAAAGTCTAGCTCCATTCCGAGTCCGGCGGACGAAGTCGGCCAGCCCCACCCCCCAAGGCTATAGCCCACCCGTTTTTGTGGCCTTTTTCCGCTGGACGAACTTGGCGCCCCGGCCTACGGGCGGGTATTTTTGGGCGCGGCTGTTCCCGCGGCCTATTTTTGGCACACGGAGGGGCCTCACAAAGTCTCGCATCATTCCGAGTCCGGCAGACGAAGTGTGCCAGCCCCACCCCCCAAGGCTATAGCCCGCCCGTTTTTGTGGCCTTTTACCGCGGGACGAATCTGGCGCCCCGGCCTACGGGCGGGTATTTTTGGGCGCGGCTGTGCCCGCGGCCTATTTTTGGGACATGGAGGCACCTCGCAAAGTCTCTCGCCATTCCGAGTCCGGCGGACGAAGTTGGCCAGCCCAACCCCCCAAGGCTATAGCCCACCCGGTTGTGTTGCCATTTTCCGCTGTCGAACTTTGCACCCGGCCTTGGGCGGTTATTTTAAGGGCGGCTGTGCCGCGCCTATTTTTTAACACACGGAGGCCGCTCGCAAAGTCTCGCGCCATTCCGAGTCCGGCGGATGAAGTTGGCCAGCCCCACCCCCCAAGGCTGTAGCCCACCCGGTTTTGTGGCCTTTTTCCGCAGGGCGGACGTGGCGCCCCGGCCCTCCGGCGGGTATTTTTGGGCGCGGCTGTGCCCGCGGCCTATTTTTGGCACACGGAGGCCCCTCGCAAAGTCTCGCGCCATTCCGAGTCCGGCGGACGAAGTTGGCCAGCCCCACCCCCCAAGGCTATAGCCCACCCGTTTTTCTGGCCTTTTTTCAGCAGGACGAACATGGCGCCCCGGCCTTCGGGCGGTTATTTTTGGGCGCGGCTGTGCCCGCGGCCTATTTTTATCACACGGAGGCCCCACGCAAAGTCTCGCGCCATTCCGAGTCCGGCGGACGAAGTTGGCCAGCCCCACCCCCCAAGGCTATAGTCCACCCGTTTTTGTGGCCTTTTTCCGCTGGACGAACTTGGCACCCCGGCGTTCGGGCGGTTATTTTTGGGGGTGGCTGTGCCCGCGTCCTATTTTTGGCACATGGAGGCCCCTCGCAAAGTCTCGCGCCATTCCGAGTCCGGCGGACGAAGTTGGCCAGCCCCACCCCCCAAGGCTATAGCCCACCCGTTTTTGTGGCCTTTTTCCGCTGGACGAACTTGGCGCCCCGGCCTTTGGGCAGTTATTTTGGGCGCAGCCCCACCCCAAGGCTATAGCCCACCTGTTTTTGTGGCCTTTTTCCGCTGGACGAACATGGCGCCTTGACCTTCGGGGCGGTTATTTTTAGGCGCGGCTGTGTCCGCCGCCTATTTTGGCACACGGAGGCCCCTCGCAAAGTCTCGCGCCATTCCGAGTCCGGCGGACGAGTTGGCCAGCCCCACCCCCAAGGCTATACCCGTTTTGTGGCCCACCCGTTTTGTGGCAGTTATTTTTAGCGGCTGTGCGCGCGGCCAGGTATTTTTGGAGCGGCTGGCACACGGAGGCCCTGGCGCCGCGGCCTATTTTTCGGGCGGCACATTTTTGGCGCGGCTGTGCCCGCGGCCTATTTTTGGAGTCCGGGGACTTGGCCAGCCCCACCCCAAGGCAAAGTCTCGCGTTTTGTGGCCTTTTTCCGCTGGACGAACATGGCGCCCGGCCTTCGGGCGGTTATTTTTG